>CM076583.1:867777011-867883745 GCA_034641835.2 Pinus albicaulis | reverse complement strand
ACAAGTCCTCATATTCTTGTAGTAGACTGAATATTTCCTTGGTCATCTCAGCATCCCAGTAGTCCTCGATTGATGCTAGTTTGGGATTTTCTTCGGTCCCAATATTCATTTTCTTGGTTTTGAGGGGGAGAAAATGAATTCCTTCGGTTGTCGGGTCCTCCTGAATATCTCGCTCCCCCTCTGTTTCTTCAAAGTACATATGTCTAAGTCCCTCTAGATCATCATCGTCCATCTCACTGTTTATCTTCTTGCATGCTACCGACTGCCGGATGCTTCGGTTCAGGAGTGGTTGCTCGTCCTCTTCCTGATTCTCTGGGAAGAACAGTACCCTTTTAATGGCCTGTAACGCTTGGGTGACTGGTTCTATCCTTCCTTCAAATAAGAAGCACTGTGTAAATTTCCCCGTAACTTATTGCCAAGTGCTAGTTCCCCTTTTCCTCTCTTCCGTTAGGTACCAGGGTTGTGGAATCCTATCCAGTGAGTGTATAAACTTGTGGACCCACAGCTCCTGCGGGTACCCTGCAATATTCCATTGATATTCACACTCCTTCAAATTCTATCTGGGATCTGAGTCCCCCTGGAATTTTTGAGTGCATTGTGGTCCTTCTTCTTCCTTAAACCTAGCCTTCAGTGCTGTTGCAACTCTGTCCCATCGCGACAGTGAGTTGCGGTGGTTCCTCCACCATCTTGCATATGGGGATCACAAGGCCATGTCCATGAGTGGGACCGTATGATCCTCTGGTACATTATCTTCTATTTTGGTAATGAAAGTATTTACAACGTTCATATCGGATAAATTTGGGTAATCTCTTACCTCAGTCCCGATCCAATTGATTCTTCTAATGGTGGCGCATCTCCTTATGTTGGTCTCATATCCCCCTTACTGCCAAGCATCCCAGGCTACCTCTAAGCCCCAGTCAAAGCTTTGAATGCTCCTCCAACTTACAGATCCTCTCGCCGTCGGGTTGATGTAATCTTCCCTTTTTCCTGCAGTCATTTGATAAAGATGGTCAAGAAGCTGAGCATCTTCTCTGTTATCAACAGACTCTGTGTATCGGGGACCTTGATACGGGTCGAGCGGCTGGGTGACTCTGACCTCTCCGTCCTCAAATATCATCAATTCCTTTTTAAATATGTTACTGCATAGTTTTCAAAAGCCCAGTCGATCCCCAGTAACGCTGGATAGGGATCTTTGTCTCCCATAATGTCGATGACCTCAAAGTCCGTGTATGTCTTTACTTTCGCAACGTCGACTTCGACCTCCTCCAGCCTGCCTATGGGCACAATGCAGTATTGGTTCGACATATGGAGTTGAATTGGTGAGTATGTTAGCCTTGGCTTCCCTAATTCTTCCCACATTTTTCTCGGCAAGATATTTATGTCGGACCCCAGATCAAGCATTGTGTCCTTAATTTGGAATCTCACAACTTGAGTATTCACCCGGAACTCTTTTCCTGTCCTTCTCTTATTCCTATTCACTCTTTGTATATACTTTTGTGTTGTGCTAGTTGATTCCCTTGGCTCTGTGGCCTTCTGCACTACTCTTTCCAAGTTCTGCTTTAATTGTTCCAACATTGGCGCATTGTTAACAATTTTTAGAAATAGACAGAACAATTCTTCGATTGTAGTACCTAAACTGGCTTGGTTCTCATCATCTTCTTTCGTTTGCGGCATTTCAATTCCTTTTCTTCCACCAAGTTGGGAAAACGTTTCCGCTACTTCTTGAAAGAATTGCTTTTGTTTTTCTGGCCTGAACATTGGCTTTGGAGATGTTGGCCTTACTAGTTTTATCGGGTCCATCATTTGTGCGTCTTCCCCGGTTCTTTTGCCTCACACATCACTATGGCCACGTTCTGCATGGCTTGAGCCTATATTATTCTCGGCTCTACATTTACCATATTTGTTCCTCTTTGTCTCACTCTTTCTTCCCATCTTTTAATGAGCTTTGGGCAGTCCTCTGTTGCGTGCGTGTTAACCCTGCACTGAGAGCACCAGGGTCTTCTAGGAAGTGGACATTCCCTAGCTACATGGCCCTCTTGGTCACAATTGTAGCATCATACTAGTCCTCTTCCTCCCGCTCGCCCTCCTCTCATGCCTCCTCCTCGTCCTCTGGGAGCCTCGTTCACTCTATATGAAGGCCTATCTAATCCTTCCGCCAAAGCATCCAGAGCTCTACATTGCCTTGTGCTGTGTGTGGTAGATTCACAAAACTCACAGTATACGTTGTTCGGGACATTGGAGTACTTTTGCAGTATGGGGCATAGGCGGGGTGAGTGACCCATGCTTTTACATATCTCGCAATACTCAGTCGTCGCTGAGTTCTGTTGTGTGGGGAACCCCGTGTACGGGTGTTGCGGTGAATATAACCCCTGGGTGTTTATCTGCGCAACCCCTCCTGCTAGCGGAGCCCCCGGTGCCCCTGTTGCCAGTGTTCCCACGTTCTGGCCCCGCAGTTGAGGACATTTGGTTACCACGTGTCCTTCCATTAGACAGTGCGTACACCATACATTTGGCCTCGCTGGATGCATGGGTTGAATTTCTTTCAATTTTTTTGTCAAGCTAGCTATTTGATGTTGTAGTCCCAGTATGGAAGGGTCCTGAGCTGATGCCCCTCCTTTAAATTCTTGTGGATATCCCGCCATGGCCTCTATTTTCATAGCCTGCGCTAATGCATCTTGCAACGTCTCGATCTTTTGTTATGTCAGCGGGGTTCTTGTCAGTGGGAGAAGGGCCTTGATAAACCAATCTCTTTGATGGTTCAGATCGATCGGATAGCTGAGTTTTCCAACCGCATCCTTGAATCTCCTCATTAGATCCCATGCAGTGTCTCGTTCTCGCTCCTTGATCTCCCACATCTCTGATAAACCCTGCTGATCTGTTTGGGGTAATTTGAATTCCTTCACAAAATCCCTCTTTACATCGTCTAAAGCTGGGTTCTGATGAGTCTCAGACCACTTTATAAACCAACGTAGAGCTCTCTCCCAGAGAGTAGTTTGAAATTATACCAACTTACCTGTGTCTGGTGTCTGTCGAGGCCTCCATATGGCTTCACAGAGGTACCAGTGTTGTTCCACATCGTCATTACCCCTCCCAGAAAAATCTGGGTACCGAGTAAATGAACCTACCATGCTTCCTTGTGTGGGGTTTACTAGAACAAATCCCCTGACCCCCAGTTGTGAAATGGTAGTACTAGCACTGTTGCTAGTGTGTATCACTGCTGTGGACTGAACACTATTCGACTTACTCAATTCCCGCAACTTAACAAAAATTTCACCTAGTGGTTGATAGATTACCAGGGGAAGGTCGGGACTAGAGCTACTTGAAATTTGGGGAATAGAGTTACCTGGGATTATGGGTGCCGGCCCTTCTCAGAATAGCTGCTCCATCACAACATGCAACTCCACATCGGACGTCTCCTCGGGGTGCGCGTCATTTTCGTCGTACTCCTTTCCCTTTTCTGCTTGGGCTAGGCTCCTATACACCTGCCGCACTTCCTTGGTGGTCCCCCTTATATCCTGGGAACTCATCTGACCTTCCATCTACTTCGTCGTCTAAGGCGCCTCTCCCTTGTCTTTTCTCTTCCTTTCTTGTTTTTCCAATTATTTCATCACCCTTTCTCGCCACTTCTCAGCGAGTTGCGCCCTCCGATGTGCTCGTCTTTCCCTTAACCTACTGGAGGTCTCGACATCCATATCCCTATTCCCCCTTTTCAACGTACTGGTAGCATCTCTCCCTCAGTTCCTTCCCTTAGTACTGTAGGTTTAGGTCTCCATCTCAGACTTTTGGAACTACATCAATCCTTCATCCACCATCAAAGCCTTGATCCAGAGGGGGATCTCCTTTAATAGTTCTCCGTGCAGCCCTGATATGAATACGTCCTCCGCTTTCGAGAAACACTGGTTGCATTCAACTGCGAACTCTACTATGTATCCTTCCAAGCTAGATTGCACCCAGAAATCTACAGCTTGGGTCAAATCGGTATCTAACCGATGGAGTGCTACCAGATCTATGTGCACCCACTTGCGACAGACCTTCCACAAGCCTCTCGGGACTGTCTTGGTCTGTAGTCTCCACAACCAGTTGTAGAGCTCCTCGGGAAACTTTCCCCAAAAGATCGCGTAGATATCACTGGCGGATTCGGAGAATAGAGTCTAGTTCTTAACAGTATTCTCTTTTTGTTGTCTCACTTCCGCTTGCTGAGCTATGAACTAGTCTAGATGGTTATCCCACCACTTCCATATTTCTTTCTCGAAGATCCGTGATACCATGATCTAACTCCATAATGAGATTTCAAGTCCCGAAAACGGAACCATTTGTTGGCAAGAAAAGAGGTCTCAAGGGGAGAACAAGGTTCAGGAAGGTGGCCAAAAAGGGTTTCCGCAGTAGTCTAGCACAATGTCGGCATTTTCACCCTGCTCCGAGGAACAGAGAGTCTCACCCGAGATGTGTCGCGACCTTACTAAGGCTGGAATTGGATCGGATATCGATCAAGCATGGAAGATGCATAAACCATACAGAACTAAGTACCTCGAAGAAGTGTAAATACAAGACAGAAAAAAAAACTCATGAACTTGATCATAATGATAACCAAAAATTCAAAATAGCCGCATGTTCCACTAAACCATAACACAAGACAGAACTTAGAACAACAGCCTTATATTAGAAAATATAGCATTAATAGCAAAATACAATTACAACACTCTTCAGAGCGTGCTTGACAGAATTGATTACAATCGCATCACATGATACAGAACATAACAATCACTGAGAGAGAGAACATAACAACATGAACATAGCTCTCCTACGGCTCCTGCTCCCTGATCTCTACTAAGCCAACCTTCTTTCTCTGCTTACCAGCTGCCTATTTGTTCCGTCGCCAGCGCGACTGACAGTCCTTCCTTCCTTTCCGCTCACAATTACAACACTCTTCAGAGCGTGCCCAGCAGAATTGATTACAATCGCATTACATGATACAAAACATAACAATGACTGAGAGAGAGAACATAACAACATGAATAGAGCTCTCCTACGGCTCCTGCTCCCTGATCTCTACTAAGCCAACCTTCTTTCTCTGCTTACCAGCTGCCTATTTGTTCTGTCGCCAGCGCGACTGACAGTCCTTTCTTCCTTTCCGCTCGGCTCTTTACTACTTTTCCCTGATTATTTGGAATTCCACTGATTGTCTTCTGTCGCTTCCTCTGCCATATGTACATGCTTCCACAACAGCCGCGCCACCTACTCTTCCGTTCTTCGCAACCGTGACAGCTCTCTGTTTATCATGGTTGCGCTCTGCCACCTGTTCTCCACAAAACTGTTTAACTTCAAAACAAGGGCCCCAACATAAATACAGAGAGAGCCCTCTCTGAGCGCAGGAAGGCTAGGTCCTGGAGTCCAAAGTGGTTTGATGTTGTTCTCTGCTATTTTTTCTTGCCAATCTTGCAAATTACAAGGAGCTAACATAATGGCGACCACACTGGGGAACACTGAGTTATTGAAAAATCTTAATATTTTTTTAGAACTCAGAAACCCCACTCAAAATTAGATGATTCAAGTATTAGCCAAAATTGGTATCTGGTTGTTGATGGTGGATAACAGCCAGCCTCGAGAAAGTTTAAATCATGCACATGGCGACTCCACAGTTTTTAGTTGGCCTAAAGACTCCACTGGTAGAAGAATCCAGATTGGTTGTGAAGATACAGTGACCCCTTCCTCTGACTGATCAACAAGATGGATCCAAGAATACAACGAAGGTATGCTCCAATGAACAAAGATCACATTCCTAGATTCCCACACAAAATTCCTCAGGTAAATTGGGACATAAATCTGCCTACTTTTCAGGATGGAAAGGTTGATGACCCCTTGTTACATCTCATTATATTTCATATACACTTATGGAGTTTGAAGGTTCAATCGCATGAGGATTTCCTCATGAAGATGTTAATGCTAACATTAGAGGGGAAAGCAAGGGAATGGTATGAAGGTCTGAACCCTGGTAGTTTGTTTTCTTTAAAAAAATTCCACAAGGTGTTTTATGAGCATTATAAAGAGAATTCTCCATATTTATCATTAGCTGAAAATTGTTGTGATCAGTCTGAAGATCTCATTCAATACCTTGTAAATATTGATGAAGATTTTGGAAATTGGCACCCTAAGGATCTATTAGAAGAAATTCGTGAATTTCATGCTCAAGTTAACTATCATGACAACCAAGATAAGTTGGTTAAGAATGAAAGCAATCAGGAAATGAAAGAAGATCCACAAGATCTCTCTGAAGAGACAAATGATGATTCATCTGCTCTTTTGTGTGAGACTCAAGAAGAGATTCAGCCTTATGATCAGTATTCACAAGAGAAAGAGAACAATTATGGTTCTATCCAAACAAAACAAAGATTGCCTTCTCCTTTAACTAAATAAGAAATCAATCAGATTCAAAGCATATAGCCAACCTCTAAATTTTTATATAATGAAGAAATTATTTCCATTTTCTCTAATGTTGTTTTATGTACTGATGCATTTCCTCATGAAGAAACAAAAGAACAGACTAATACTGATGTTGTACTACCTTCTCAGGAAGGCCTATTTCCAGAGGGTGCTCATACTCATCAAAATGATGGCCTTCAAACAGAATTCAGCCAACTCAATCAAGGCATATCAGGTTTTCTTGAGGACAACATAGTATTATATTATGAGGATGTCATGTCAGATGATCACGAGGAAGGGGTTAAGGTTCTCTCTCAAAAGAATCCCAAAGTGTAACAAGGAGTAGTCCTGGATGAAGCTTATTATTTAAATCCTCAGGGCCAGGTATTGTTCCAAGATCCTTTTGTTGGTTTCTTAGAAACATCTAAATAAGGAGCATGCAATGCCAGGAATGGTGTGTTGCAGAGTTTAAAGAAAATTTTGAGCATTGTTGTTCAAAGGCAGGTAAGATGGGACTGGCCTTTTTGTTTTTTCAGCATACTCAAAAGGCTGAACAAGAATCAATCATACAGTCATTTACTTGATTGGTTGCAATGGAGAAGGGAGTTCACTTAGTGTATATATCATCTCCAAGTTAGATTAGGGTAGGTAGGGGTGAAAATAAGCTCAGCACTCTGAGCATCTTTCAAATCTTAGCTTAGATTGCTTTTCAATTTCAAACTTTAGTTTCAGCTCAGTTCTAGTTTCACCATTCAAAGTTTTCAAGGTGCAACAGTATGTTCAGCTTGATGGATTGCAGTGGATAATTTCAATTGTTGTTTCAGTTCAGAAATCACTATGCTAATAAGCTGGCTGACCAAGTATGTGGTCTATTCTTATCAGTCAAAGTCAGGAGTAACAATCAGCTAGTTTCCAGTCACAAAGTGTCTGATAGATCAAGATACAAGTTGTGGGATCAACCCAATAGATTAGGCTACTAGTCTACGGTGTTCTTGACACCTCCTAAAGGAGCTGCCATCCCCAGTTGGAGCCATTGTTAGACTCCTGTATTTTTACAGTATCACAAGATGATTGTTTATTCTTTATCTTTTTCATGTTGAAAATACTATTCCATGACTCTCATTTATTTTCAGAAAGGAAAGGAGATTCAAGGTGACAAAGGGGTCAAATAAGTCCATCTACCATTTGATTCATTTAAAAGAGGAAAATTTTTCCGATTAAGTGTGATGGAAAGCCATATCTCACTGCCTTCATTATTTTTCATTTAAACTCTCTGTTACCTTTCATTTTACCTTTTTATGACACTCCCATGCTCTGAAATCCCATTTTAAACCCCTAAACCCACATATATATAACATTTTCCCCTTCTTAAAGCCCCATTCCCATTACTAATATCCCTTCCCCTTTACTCATTCCCCTCTTTTTCATTAAAAACAATGTAAAACCCACTTTTACATTGTTTTAAAGTGATTTTAATCTATCGGGTCCCACTTTAAATAAACTCTGTTTATTTCAGTCGACCCCTTATGTTAAAAACCCTAACTCACATTCATATTAAAACCCCCACTTTAAAACTCCCCCCCCCCCCCCCCCCCCGCTTTCCATTTCATTTTCCCCTCCGCTTTAATATGTCCCCAGGCCCCACTTTATTATTTAAACCCTCCGCTTTGTTTAAATCCTGACCCCACTTATCAAACCAACCCGCTATCAATCCGTCGCCCGACCACCGTCCGATCTCCACTCCCTGATGCGATGGCCCCCGATCTTTTTCACACCTCCAACCACCCGTTGTTTAGAACCATCGAGGGGTTGCGAAATGGGCGGTTTTGCAACCCCTCCCATCCACCACGCATCATCCCCACGCCTCATCGCATACCCTCCAACTAAAACCACAAACCATTCCTGCACAGTGCGATAAACCACAAACCACCTTTCCATTAGACCGTCCGGTCCCACCTCTTACCATCCATTCGAAACTCCAACAGTCGTCCGATCTCCCCCATCTGATCCAATGACTTACATGCATTTTCACATTCCCCGCCTATCCACCTCCTACCAAGACTCACAGGGTATGGATTCGAATGGTTTTCCGCAACAAAGGATTATGAGCAGAAGAACAGATAAAAGAAGTAAACAGAGAAACCAAGGTGAAAACAGATGAAAAGCAGATAAAAACAGGTTAAAGGTGAAGGACATAGTTTAAAGGACAGAGTTAAGAAAGAGGCAGATAAAACAGTAAGGTGAAAGAAGAACTTACAATGACAGCAAAGGCAGTGAAAGGGTATACATATAAAGATAGGTTAAAGTTAAAAAACAAATTAGAGAACAAATCAAAGAGGAAGACAAAGCCAGATGTCAAGACCACTCAGCATTTGCCTCTTCACAACCATGTTGACCACCTCCATCTTAATTTTGATTTAATGAAAGCTACCATAATTAATATTATAGTCAAAGATATTTTAGCATCAGTTCAGAAGTTATTATAAAAGTTAATGTTGCAAGCAGTTGGTCAAAGATATTTTAAAGTTAGCTCAGGAGTTAATTTGAAATTTATTACTACAATAGGTTTGTCAGAGATATTTTTGGCTTGGGCTTTGCATGGTCTCAATTGTCAAAATTTCATTTACTCTATAGTAAATGTAGTCTGTCACCCTAGATTAGGGCAACCACCTTAGTTGCAGTTAAATACTTCCTGTATTTTCATTATCAGTGTTGGTTGGACTTTGTTTAGACTCTGAGTTGTAAATATTATTGTATTGGAGCACTGTCACTGTTTTTGAGTTGGACATCAATAAAACAAGCACTTTCACAGGATCCTTGAGCTATGTTAATGGTGAAGTTATCCCTTTTATGTTAATGTTTCCCGTTGTTTTCCCATATTGTACATCAATTTCTCTGATAACAAAACATAAATTTTAGATTAAGACATGCTACTTGAGCACTTTACTCTGTTTGTCATTGTAACTTATCTAAATGTTTTCCTCTGCAAGTATAACTAAATAATTCTTAACTTCTCTTTAGTTTTACCAAGTTGTTATCTTAATGTTTTCTTTTGAAGTTTAACTAAAGAATTCTTAATTGCTCTTTAGTTTTGCTAAAACTGTTATCTTGAGGTTTTTCTTGTGAAGTTGAGTTAAAGAATTCTTAACTGCACTTTGCCTCCACTGAACTGCTATCTTAAATTCTTTCCTCTAAAGACCTGAGTGCAGAATTCAAAGACTGTTTGCTCTGCATTTATGTTGAAGTATAGTTAAAGAATTCTTAACTGCTCCTTAGCTTTACTGAACTCACAACTTTCTGTCATCTCATATTTATCTTGCCACAGAGATCCATTTGACATAGTTAGCTTACTCTGTGAAAACCCTTGAGAAGTTGATGTACAACTCAACCTTTTTATGACTCCATAGCCCAATGGATTAAGCTTCCCACATTCTATCTATCCAACCAAACAAACAACCCCAATCTTTATAACTAGCCTAAAATCAGAAAATATAATCATAAATCTAAATTAGTTAATCATAAATCCAGAGAGAGCCCTCTCTGATCCCAGGAAGGCTAGGTCCTGGATTCCAAAGTGGTTTGAGAGCCCTCTCTGATCCCAGCAAGGCTAGGTTCTGGATTCCAAAGTGGTTTGATGCTGTTCTCTGCTATTTGTTATTGCCAATCTTGCAAATTACAGGGAGCTAACAATGGGAAACCTTACAAAAGGTCGAGAAATTCCAGGTATGAGGAATCAAATGTTGTTGATGATAAAAGAAATGAATTCATTCTTGTATCTGCCCTCTCTGTTGCATCTCCACCCGACACTATGGATGTCTGGTTGATAGATAGTGGTGCCTCAAGACACGTCACTGGATTCAAGGAAGCACTTTCTGATATGGTTGAGAAGGATGTTAATCTTAAAATTATCCTTGGAGATAATGCCACATACCTAGTGAAAGGGACAGGGACTGTGACCCTCCACTTGTCTCAAGGTCAAGTCCTCCGCTTGCAAGATGTATTATATGTACCTGACTTGAAGAAGAACCTTGTGCCTATTTCCGCCATGGAAGAAAAAGGTTTCAATGCGGCATTCATTAATGGGAAAGTGCGTATCTGGAAGAAGAGTTTGAAGGAAGCTATCACGATTGGGTTTAGATTTCATACACTCTACCAAGTTGGAGGAAGTCCACTGGGAGCGATGACATGTGATACCATCCGACAAACTGAACTATGGCACCGGAGGTTAGGACACCTTCACTACAAAGCCCTTCCCGAAGCAAGGAAGGTGGAGACGAGAATGCCTGAGTTCACAAATGATCATGAAGGTGTATGTCAGGGCTGTGTCGAAGGAAAGCATACAAGGGGACCTTTCCCCTCAAGCGTCACAAATACATTTGATGTCTTGCAATTAGTACATTCTGATATGTCTGGTATGCTGCCTGTGACATCCTTGGGAGGATGTTCTTATTATATGACGTTCATAGATGACTTCTCTCGCAAAACCTAGATATACTTCTTGAAAAAGAAGGATGAGGCTTGTTGACAGGAAAGTTTGTCCGGCCAACAGCAGGGGATCTCCCTAGTAAAAAGTCCCAACTAGACTCTAAACCATTTAGAATAGGGATCCCGTCCGGGGTGTGGGTCTGACTACCGCTTAAGTCTCCTTTCCTTGGGTCTCAAAAGAACTCAATGAACCTGCGGACACACACTTATTCAGAAGATACAAGATACATGATTGATGAGTTTAAACACGTATATAACACTATGCAAAGCAAGGCAAATAATAAGACATGAAGCCAAAAGAAATATTGTCAACAGTGTATCGTAAGGGTCATGCTTGCACGTTGTTCTAGCCACAGAAGAAACAATTCTTTATGGCAGTAACAACCTTCACTTCCTTAAATGTTTACGATGAAAATATAAATGTCAGTAAACAAAGTTATTAACATTCATTGGGAAGAATAAATAAGCATAACATTATTAACACAAGTACAAAGTACTATCATGCATGAATGATGCCATAAAAAACACAGCTTCATTAATCAAAAGATATTTGAAACTGTAAAAGAAATATTCATAGTGTTCGCACAGCAAAACACATCAGATCCAAAAGGAGTTTAACAAGTATCTGTATTCATATGCAAAAGAGTGTTATCCTTCTATACAATGCTCTCTCACTCTTTGAGTCCCAAAAAAAAGATCCTTTACAATTTTCCCGAAGGGAGTTTTATAGACCAAAATTTGCCCTTTGGGCTTCCTGACTTTTCGCCTCCCCAACTGTTGAGCTACCCTGCGAGCTGAATGAGAGTTGCGACCTGCGACCCACCTGCGAAGTGCAACCTGCAACCTATTGCCAAGTGCGACCTTCAACCTACTGCCATGTGCGACCTGCGACCTACTGCCATCTGATCATGAGGAGGTGCGCGTGATCGTGAGGTAAGGAGCATCAACTTGTTGTTCTCTGAGGAAGTTCTGCCACGCACGATAATCCGTCGTTATAGGGGAAATCAAAGGAAATTCTTCTCTCAACCGATGCAGACACTCCAAAGCATTAGGAATTAAAGCTCCTCTTTTCTGCGTGACCAGGTTGGATAGGGAGGCCAGTTTGGTGTAGATCCAGACTGGTGTGACAATGAACTTCCTCAAGTTGTCCTGTGATGCTGCAAGATCGGAAGTGGCAGCGGCTTGTTTTATGGGTTGCAAAAATGTCTGGATCTCCTGATCCACCTGTTCCCATGTCTTCTCCTCGCCCAGTGCACCCAGCGATGGAATGTGATGTAGGGTGTGCATTGAATCGATGCTGCTGATCAGATGCTCGTATGCGGCCATCACCTTATCTAGGTCCTTGGACATCTTATCTTTAGACTGCATTTTAATCTGAATCTGGACCTTGGCATCTTGTGTGTGGATCCAGTCTTTCTTTGGCAGGTTTTCGGGAGCCTGGGGGTACTGGCCTGTCCATTCTATCATTCTATCCAAAGCGGCTGAGGCCTCCTTTAGCTGCTCGCTCCTCTGTTTGGTCTCTTCTTGGGCTCTTACCAAGGGGGCAACTGTTTGTTTTATAGTAAACATTTCCCCATAGACCTGTCTCATGGTGACCTCTAATACATCCAGCTCTTTTCGGATGGTGAGCGGTACTTCGTTGATAGGGGCAGTTTTGTCTTGGAGCTGCTGAATCTCTTCCCTTAATGCTACCCTTTCCTACTCTGCCCTTGCCTCCCTTTGCTCTACTTCTTGTAGCTTATTTTGTAGAGAGAGGATCTCTCTGCTCATTCTGTTTACATTTTCCTCCGTGGCCGCGGCGAAAGCTGTGTCGGTCGATGCTATCATTACTGGGTTAGTCCTAGTGTCTAGGACTATATCTTTCTCCGTTGCGACTGTGGATGAGGCAGAAGGGTTTCGTGCCAGGCATATTCTTTTTTCCTGTCGGATCTTGAAGGAGAATTGATCGTATGTGACCCTGGTAAGATTGAATACTTCCTCTTCTTGCCCTTTGTAGGAACTCATATCGGAGAGTGTAGCGCGTGTACTGACTACAGGTACTTTGAGGGGTTGTAGCTCTGTTTGAGATCCTGCGCCTTGGGGAGATGTCTCAATGTTCTCTAGTATTCTATCCTCCTCTTCTTTTCTTTTCTTTTCTTCTTCCTCTCTCTGCAACCGCTCTACTTCTGCCTTTTCACGTTCTATTTTCCGCCTGCGCTCTGCTTCTGCCACTGCTTCCTATTCAGCTTTCCTTTTACGTTCAACTACTGCTGCTGCTGGTTTTTCTGCTTTTATTTTGCGTTCAGCCTCCGCTGCCGCTTCTTGTTCTGCTTTCCTCTGACGTTCGGCCTCCACTTGATCTAACTCTCTCTTGAGTTTCCGTTCCGCCTCAGCCTCTGCCTCCTGTTCCTCCTTTTTTCGCTTGGCCTCTTTTGCCTGCTTCTTATTCTGCTCTGACCTCAGGCTCCTTTTGCGCTTTTCTTCATCTTCCTTCATCTTCTTCTCTATTTTGTGCTAGGCTTTGGCTTCTTGCTCTTTCTGCTGGGCAGTAGTGTTGTGCCCTGTACTAGTTCGAGGCTTCTTAGCCTGAGAAGAAGAAGCGCCTCCTAATTCACGGCTTCTTTCCTCCAATGTTTGGTCATCTGAGTCTTCTTGATCAAACCACGCCCCCAGAGCGAGTTGCCTATCTGCATTATACCAATTTCTTTTTTCATCTTCGCCCGGGCATTTCGTGTGCTGGTAGTTCCACTTGAACTTAGCCCCCTTACAGTGATCAGGAACTATCCTCTCTGGGTCATATGTCCGGTGGTCCAATGACCCAAGGCGATAACTTCTCATCTCTTCCGCTTCTGCCTCTACCTTCCTGAAATCTTTGACCGTGTAGGTACCGGCAGTGAGGGGTAGCGTAGGCCACGGCTTCTTCTTGCACTTAGTCAGGACCTTAGAGAAACCGGAAGTCATCTGGAAACAGACCTCTTGAATGAGCATTTTATCTGTAACATATCGGGGCATAGCATGGGGAGCCTTGTACGAACCAAAGACTCGAATGAATGTGTACTCGACAAGTGGGAACCAATGTGCCACCTTGCCTAACGTCTCCTTGGCTCGCCAAGACATGCAAGGAGTGTCCTGGCTGAACAATTTTCTGTAGAGAGCTGGGATGAAGACTTGAGAGATCGGCTCTATGTCCTGCTTGTATCTGGAATCCCAAAATACCTTTGTCTCTAAGTGGATTGGGCGTGCCTATTTTGGATCCCAGTTGTGCACCCATCCCTCAAAGTGGTACCTCGAACAAACAGCATCCAAAAAGTAGGAGGCCATGTAGAATTCAGAAGGATATCCATCATCCGGTACCAGTGCCAAGGATATGTTTGTCTGAAGAGAGACCACCAGTATGTTGGCCCAGTTGAACCAGGTGCCGTGCACAGTGACATACTCCATTAGGGTTTCCCACGTACTGCTGAAAGTGGTAGCATCGAGATGCTCGTATAGTCTGCACAGCATAGCGGCTACCAGTTTATACACCTTCCTAAGGGCTGCCACTGGGTATTCTTGATCCTTCTTGGCCTTGAATTTCTCGAGCTCCTCCCACCACTCTCTTAGAGTGTCTGTTATGGGGACTACGTGGGCGATGGCCCAATATTCTGTGAAGTCCTCCTCTCGTTCAGGCAATGCATAGTAAACTTGAGCATCTGAGCCTTTGAGAGTCGCGAAAGCTTTGCCTTCACAGTCCCTAATTACCCACTTTTTGGGGTCAGTGTTTTGTATAATCCATTCAATGACCTCGTCGCAAGGGAATATAGCAGGGTGGGTACCTATAAGATGGAGCCTTGACCTTTTAACTTGTATGTATGCTTGTCGGTCAGGGAGGTCCTTTGGGAATTCCTGTCGAGCAAATTCATGGTACACTTGGTACCAACGCATGTTGTCCCCTTTGGCAAATGTGCACAAGGTGTCCCTGTAGATCGGGGGCGGAGACATCGGTATATCCATCTCTATGTCCTCTGCTTCCGGGCTCTTGTTCTTTTTTCGGGCTACTGGAGGTCCCATTTCGCTTGAATCTGAGGAAATGGGGACACACTCTAAGTCTGCTTTGAATTCACCTGTCATGTTCATGAAAGAGTCCTAGGATAAGAAAGATGCCATGATAATACAAGCCTAAGGTACAGTTATTAGTTTTTCCAACTGGAGACACAAGAAGGGTTGAATTAGCGACCTGCGACATGGTTGCAGGGTCGCAAAGGTCGCGATGTTAAAACTCTCAAAGGTTTTGCGACTTTGCGACCTCGCGACAGGGTTGCTTGGTCACAAATTCTAGGAAAACTTGCGGAAGTGCGACTCTGCGACCTACGACCAGGTCGCAGGGTCGCAAGTTCTAAGAAAACCGACGAAAGTGCGACTCTGCGACCTGCGACCATATCGCAAAGTCTCTGGGTCGCAAGTTCTAAGAAAACCGACGGAAGTGCGACTCTGTGACCTTGCGACCAGGTCGCGAGGTCGCAACTTCTAGGAAAAACCGACGGGAGTGTGACTCTGCAACCTGCGACCCGGTCGCGGGGTCGCTAGGTCGCGAAGTCGCGAGAAAGGAGAAAGGAGGGCGAATGCGACCTGGCGAATCAACGACCGGGGTCGCAGGGTCGCAAGGGTCACAAGTCGCGCTAGGGCTAGTCGGGGGGTTTTAGTGCGCGTCGCGTTAAGTAAATTTCCCTTTATCTTCAAAATGCAAGGCTAGGTGGGCCAAAACTAAGAAAGGGTGGAGTTTCAGGGGCAGAACACAAGCCATAAGGGTCTGGATGGGAAGTAGTGAAAATGTTATACAAGGAGGGGAAATGTCAGAGCAAAAGGGGGAACCCTAAGTCTCAACTGATAAATAGGGGCCAAGAAAATGGGCAATTTAAAGGCTAGGATAGGGGAAATTAAGGCAAGAAAACCATAAAAGGAAACAACAGGAGGAAAACGACAACTTACTCAAGAAAATCGCGCTCTAGTCGACCTGTCAGAAGCGTTTTATTTCTATCCGTCGAATGTGCATAATGCGACCTAGCGACCCTTCTATTTATAAAAAGGTCGCGCGTGCGAGCCATTAATGAGGTCGCGGGGTCGCATTATGCGGTGGTATGAGGGAGGTGCGACCTCGCGATCTTGCGACCTTGCGACCTCGGGGGTCGCGGGGTCGCGATTTTCCAAAACTAAATAAATTTGCGACCTAGCGACTTAACTTTTCCAGACTTTTACTTAGCTTTTTTCTGTGCTCAAGGGGCCCCAAAAATTTAAAGTGTGGCTTTTTTTGGAGGGTGTTGTAGAGGCTACAACAAGGCTTTCATGTGGTTTCGTACCTTCAAAGCCTTGGTGGAAAATTCAACAGGGAAGAAGATCAAGATATTGAGGACCGATAATGGCACTGAATATGAGACAAACGAGTTCAAGAACTTTTGCATAGAAGCTGGCATGAAGAGGGAGACCACAACTGTCTATACTCCTGAGCAGAATGGTGTTGCTGAAAGAAAGAATAGGACCATTGTGGAAGCTGCTCGTGCCATGCTATGTGACCAAGGTCTTCCGAAGTTTCTGTGGGGAGATGCTGCGAACATTGTTGTGTACATACAAAACCAATGCCTGCATTATGCTCTGGACTCCAAAACTCCCGAAGAGGTTTTCTCTGGTAAGAAACCTAACGTCTCGCATTTTAGAGTTTTTGGATGTCCTGTTTACTTTCATGTACCAAAGGATAAGAGGAGCAAGTTGGATGCTTCTGGAAAGAAGGGAATGTTTGTGGGCTATAGCGAAACTTCGAAGGCCTATAGAGTCTATGTGCTTGGTCAAAGGGAAGTGGAGATATGCCACGATGTTACCTCTAACGAAGATGCTTCCCTGAGGAAAGTAATCAATCTTCCAAGATTTGAGGAAGATCATGAAGCAAGGCCTGGAAATCAAGAAGAACCGAAGGATGAGACGATGCCTGATGTTGAAGGACCGATAGACCCTATTGATCCACCTCCTTCAATGAGGAAGAGACCATCATGGCTCAGGGACTCTCTCGAGGATGCTGAGAGACATATGGCCCCAAGGAGGACATTTCGTGAAAGCAAGAAGCCAAATAGATACCAAGGGTATCTAGCAGCCATGAGTACAATCGTACAATCTGAGCCTAGATCTTTTGATAAATTCGTAAAGCATCAAGTCTGGAAAGATGCTATGCACGAAGAATATGAGTCCATTCTGAAGAATGATGTCTGGGTTGTCGTTCCAAGACCAGAGGACAAAGCAGTTGTCACCTCGAAATGGCTCCATAAGATCAAGCATGGATCTAATGGTAGTGTTGAAAATTTCAAGGCAAGATTCGTTGCCTGTGGCTTCTCTCAAAAGGAAGGTGTATACTATGATGATGTATGTGCACCTGTGCCCTGATATACCACCATCCGATCTATCATAGCCCTTGCTGCTACGCAAGGATGGAATCTTCATCAGATGGATGTGAAGATCGCATTTCTGCACGGTGCGATAAAGGAAGAGGTGTATGTGGAGCAACCTCTGGGGTTCAAAGTCCAGGATTGAGACACTAGTGTTTGCAGGTTGAAGAAAGCCCTCTATGGGTTGAAGCAAGCACCCAGAGCTTGGTACGAGAGGATAGATAGCTACCTGATGAAGTTGGGCTTCACTCATAGTAATGTTGATCCGAACCATTACTTCAAGGTTGATAGAGAAAAGCCTCTCATTCTACTAGTGTATGTGGACGACCTCTTCCCGACAGGCGCTGACCCTCTCATTCATCAATGCAAGAGGGAGGGAGCTGTTGAGTTCGAGATGAAGGGCCTAGGACTGTTGCATTACTTCCTAGGTTTGGAGGTCTGGCAGAGACCTAACGAGATTTTCCTTTCTCAAGGAAAATATATTGTGAAGCTTCTGGAAAGATTTGGAATGGTGGACTGTAAGTCTGTGTCAACACCGATGGAGCTCAACTTTAAGAAGTTCAGTGGCAGTGCTGCTGGGCCCGTGCTAGCAAATCCTACCAAGTATCGTCAACTCGTAGGGGCCCTGATGTTCTTAGTGAACACCTGTCCGGACGTATGTTTTGCAGTGAACACTTTGAGTTAACATATGGTTGAACCTCATCACATTCACTGGGTCGGTGCCAAGAATCTGTTGAGATATCTTCGGGGCACGATAAACCATGGGCTAAGATACACTACCGGGAGCATGACACTCCATGGATGTACTGATGTCGATTGGGATGGCAGTGTGGTGGATCGTAAGAGCACATCGGGATGTTTCTTCACACTTGGTTCTGCTTCGATATCATGGATGAACAGGAAGCAGAAGTCGGTGGCTTTGAGCACCGCGGAGGCCGAATACATTGCAGCGAGTATGGCCTGTTGTGAAGAAGTTTGGTTGCAAAAGCTCTTCAGTGAGATGTTTGGGCATGTGCTAGATACCACCGTCATACTCTGTGATAACCAAAGTGGGATTCGGTTGTCCGAGAATCCTGTGTTCCACGATCGATCCAAGCATATTGATATCAGGTACCACTTTATCCGGGATATGGTACAGCGAGGTGTCGTACAGCTTGATCATATAGGAACTGATGAGCAGGTCGCAGATATTCTCACAAAGCCCTCGGGGAAGGTCAAGTTCCTAACCTTCCGTGACAATCTTGGTATCGTGGAACGACCCTATGCTGAGGGTCTTGTTGGACGATGAGTTCTGAGAGCTCTGGGGGGCTTTGGGGATAGCTTCTCGGAGCTATAAGCACACACAGGGCTAGGCTTGCCGAACCTTGTGGTGCTTCTACCCCACAGTTATGATCATTGAGTTGGTTCACCTCTCATGATCTGTGCCCCGGATGCATCCTACCCATTGAGTCTCGGACTCATGGGAAGTACCTCTCATTTGGCCAGTGAGGTGGGAAAAGCTAGAGACCAGTAGCAAATACTGATGGACGCATCAAATATTGTCGTACTCTCTATGTCTAGGATGGCACGTGTCCAACCACTTGATATGGGATCAAGTATAGTGAGCTTTCGGACCTCCAACTGACTTCGGGTCAAGTAAACCAACTTCGAGTTGGTATGAGACTCTTTTTGAGTCCTATAGAGGTTTTAGACCTCTCGACTGAATCTGTCAGTCGGGAATGATGTCTTTGTGACTGACCCACTTTTGTTATGAAATAAAGCGAGTGAAGCAAGTTATGGCGGGATGACGCATGATGTTTGGATGGAATTATCCCTAGTTGAGAGGGAGTGTTAATTTTGGACAACTAGGTCCAAACTCCATGTTGTGCTGATCATATGAAGATGCCAATATTTTTATTGGATTCCTCTTTTGGAGAGCTGCAAGATCAATCTAAAGATCGTCTTGATCCGATGAGAAAAACATTTATGTTGAATTTATTCAAAATATGTGCAGGTCAGCCTGAAATGAAATGTATGCTTGAAGCCCCAGCAGTTGTGTCACACACCCTCACTGATGGATATAAATAGGTCAACGTTGGAGGTCATTTTCACTCATCCATCACATCACATTCTCTCTCCTCATCTGATTGGTTCGATCACCTTGGAGGCTCTTATTCTATCACACGTGGGAAAATTGCAGCAAGAAGATTTATGTTTTTGACCTAGGGTTTTTCAGCGCAGATTTGACTAGCGTTGAATTTGGTCAATGCTTGGTCAAACTGACCCGAAACTTGGTCAAATTTTCGATTTCCTTAGTCCGCATTTTTTGGCACTGAAATCGAGGTTGACCGTTGACTTTGACTGGGTTGCGTTGACTTTTTTTTGCTGTTGTTTTGTGTTAACCGTTGATTGAGACACCGTTGACTTTAGTTGACTTTGAATTGACTGATCTGGTTGTCCGTGTGGGTTGTGTGACACTTCTGGTTGGCTGACCATATTGAGACTTTGTTGGTTGAAGCATCCTGCTGATCGTCGTAACGCACCAACACACATATATTTTTGGCTTGTATTCTGTCGAGCTACTAGTATGTTCTATATGCATTTTACTTTCTTGTTTATGTGATTGTTGACTGATATTGGGGATACAAATTAAAGTTGCATCAAGCATAGAACATCTACAAAAATTTACAATATACTTGTGGATTCCACAGCCAAAGGACCCTAATCCTTGCCCTGTTTACCACGGGGCTCTGCTTCTAAACCCCTGAGCCTATTTTAATCTATATTCAGAATAATTAAAAATGAACAGTGGTTATGCCAAACTACAGTCTGCATGGAATTTTTATCTAGTAATTGCTTTTTAATACAAACCTGTGTAATTTATGGTGTTTATTTGTTCAATACATATGATCAGCAATAGATGGAAATTTGACAGTATATGTTTGATTTACTTGCTAGCCTTGGCAGTGTTTATATGTTGATATTTTCCACTGTTTATACCTTCCATATTTCCTGTCTTCATAGGGTTTTAGAGTTGTTCTAATCTTACAGTGTTCAAACAACAAGAATTCACTTTACTGTGTTTCCTATTTAGCCTGTCATAGTGTTTCCTTACTATTGTACTCAAAACATAACTACTTCATCTTTCCGAAAATGAATACATAACAACCTTATTTCTAATTGACAGAGATAATATATATAATTTTCTGGTATTCTAAATTTAAATACTATTTAACTAACACCTCATGTAACTTAACTAGTAAACTTATATACTTATCTCTATATTCTTGTTTTAACTGATGGTGTCGCCCAACCATGAGAGAGGCGAACACGTCCTCTACTCCCCCCGTGCTCTGCACCAGAGTCTAGGTAGCAGTTATCTACCAGAAGCTAGACCTCAGGACCTCAGTCCATTCTACACTCCCTTCGAGTTACAGAGCTCCACAAGTATATAACCAGCTCTGGACAACTCTTTTCCTTACAACCTTATGTTGTAAACCCCCTTCTTCTTTCTTGAACAGAATCCCTTCCCCTTCTCAGGGTTTCCTTTTTATCCACTTGGGGAAGGTAACTATCATAAAAATATCCCTCTTCCTTTTACCAGTCAGTTAATCAATTTACTCAATGTAATTTTTATTCATGAAATAGAATTCAAGTTTTTCTTATTAACGAATAACAATATTCGTTAATCTCCTTTCACTAACAAATTCAAATGTATTTTATAAAAGTCTTTTAGACATAACATTAAAATAAAATGGGGTGTTACAATATATGAAGTCGATATTGACATAAATTTGTTAACATAGATCTTCAAATAGTTTATTTAAATCACTGTTCAAATATTTTTTTAAAGTATAAGATTTTTTTCCACGAAAAAAAAAAAAAAAAAAAAAAAAAAAAAAAAAATCGAACTTTTTATATAAAATGTAAAAAGTTACATCGTAGATGTCGTAGCATTCCATATGAAACAACGCCCCCTGGGGCGGCAGGTCACAAGGACCAAAAGCTAGCCCGAAACAAAGCTAGACACCAGCAACAAGATGCTCAAAACAAAAAAGAAGAAGAGGAATTGAGAAGGAAAGACAAGACGGCACAGAAACATCCCAGCCACCGTGGTGGGGGAAGCCACGTAAATCAAGTTTTTTTTCCTTTCTTCTTCTCTACCTTTGAGTTATCTGAAGAATGTTGTCGTTTATTCCCACCAAATCCTGTGTCCTCAAGATTCATATCTGATTGATTCGGAAGAGTTTGTGGATCACGCTGCTCACTCTTCAGCTCTTCAACTCCCTCTTGCTCTTCAATGTGGTCATCTGCAGCCATCTCCCAACACATCCCGCTACCATCTTAAGGCTCCCATAGCTCGTATGTGATCCAAGAGTAGAGCTGACTCAAGGATCCCGCCAACCTATATATGAATGCTCTATATATCCATGTCACCCCACCTCTTCTCTTGAGGTGCATGAGCACTCATGGCTGCATCATCATCAGAGCCATCGTCATTTGCTGCTGCAGCCTTGGAATCAGAAGCTCCTTTTTCCTTCTTCTTAGGACAACTGCTAGCGAAATGACCAAGATCACCACAGTTAAAGCACCAGACCTTGGAGAGGTCCTTCTTCTTCTTCCCTTGCTTCTTTTCTCTTGATGCAAGGGTTGCATCATCCTCCTCTTCTTTCTTCACTCTGGCTAATCTGCTTCCTCCACTGATAGATTGCTTCTTGGTGATCCTCCTAATCTCCTCTTGGCAGAGAATAGCCCACATATCTGCCCATGATAGTAACGTTGCCCTTCCAAGAATGCTCTGGACAAACGTTTCCCATTCTTCAGAGACAACATTTAAGGTCGTCCTCACTAGGAGTCCTTCATATGGATTAGCACCCATGCCAATCAGCTGGTCTCGAATAGGATCTATCTCTTCACCCTTCATCATTTGGAACATCCACATCTAATTCTCAAGAAGCATTTTTCTTTGCACAGAGCCTCCATAGGACATCGTCTCCAAGGCTGTCCACATGTCATTTTCCGTATTCTTACCAACAATATGAGGAATCACGTGGTCCTTGACTCCGTCTATGATCAAGCGCTTCATCTGCGCTTGATTTTCTTCATACTTCTTCAGTGGATCTGCATCGGTTGGTACAACAATTGTTTTCTCTGCATGATCTTTGAGACCATACTCATTTAGAACTGAGAGGATTCTGGCCTTCCAGATAACATAGTTAGACATGCCATCCAATCTATCTTGATCCCCCAGTGCATATCGAGCCATCTAGCCATCTTTGCTCAGATCTGAAAGAAACAATATTTCTCCCTTTGGATCTGAAAGAAACTGACTTCCCTCCTGGAAATCTTCCACCAAAATTCAAACAGACAGTACACTGGGATCCCCCTTATCGAATCTCAGATCTATTGAGTGACTGTCTTCCTCCCGCCTTTGTTGCCTTAGCTAGGCACAATTCTGCTTCTACAGAATCTCTACTCCACTAGCACTGCTGAAGATTTGAAGCATTGCTTCCAGATCTTGGAAAAAAATTTCTGCAACAAGAGAAGTGACCGGACAACATCTTCCTGGCTGGCCCAACGCAGTCCCAACGCTGCTTAGAAATGGACTACGTATCCCTAGTTTGGGTGACGCACTCCTTACACTGCCCTGGGAAGGGTCAGAGTAAGCCTAAAGGCCTTCTGCAGCTTCAGCGTTGTCTCCTGGATCTGCTTTCCCCTGCGTTCAAGATGTCCTTTCTAGATCTGCTGCTTCTTTTGCCTCTCCGTAGAAAAAATATTTCTTCAGCTGATTGCTGGAGATTCAACTTGATCTGCTATCCCTCTGATACCATGTGAAAATTCTACCGCAGTGTATTGGTTTATTTCCTCCTACTTGATTTGATTAATACAAGTTATTTTCATAAATTAGATTCAAAAAATACTGAAAATAAACACAACTACAACCTACACATGCAGATCATTTACTGAATAGTACACTCATGCAACAAAGTGACACATGGATTTTTGGACATAAGTCCCCGGAAAAACCCAAAGCGGGAAAACCGGTGCAGCATATATGAGGGTTTATTATTAAGTAGTTCTAAGTACAAAAAATCTGGGTTCCAAGCTTGGAAAACCCGATAGAGAATAAAATATATCAAATCTGCAGCTAACCAGAAGATCTAGTGCCAAATATCTGATTGATCCACACTCTCAAACGGGATTTACAGGACTCAGCTCGGATCTGACCCTAGAAACTCTCAACATTGCTTCTGAAGCCCCAGTGTTTCCCTAGAGGGTCTATGTCACCCCTGAAGAGTCTACGTTGCCCCTGCGTTGCCTTTTTTAGGCCAGCGTCAACCCTGTGTGGCCCTAGCTGCCTTTGCGCTGCCTCTGTGCTGCCCCTACTGCACTGCGTGGCTCGGAAGCTCCTCTGCGTTGTCCTTGTTGCTGCTCCTCTGCGTCTTGCTGTCTCTTGGCCCTGGAATCAGATCATTCCCTTGGCCAATACTACCCCTCACTGTAGAAAAGTCCTCTGGAAATTCTTAGCAAACCCGTCCTAGAATTCCAGATCTATTCCTCAGTTCTACCAAAATTGTGTGTACTCAACTGGCCCTCAAGCCTTTCTCTTATAATTTTTCGTTGAACCCTTCAATGGCCGAGATTAAATCATCCATCAATGGCTAAGATTAAAAGACTGCTCGATCCATGTGACTTAAGACAATTTCAACACATGTGTTAATTAATTCACTTTAATTATTTTATTTTCCTAAGTTAGACTTAGGAAATCCATTAAAAATAATTAATTATTTGAATAACTTGAACACCAACTGAAATTTCTCAAATCCATTTATGGGTCTTGTAGATCAAGTGTACTCTAGTCCCTCCACAAAATTTGGGAGCTAGAGCACAACTGATGCTACCCCAAATACACAAAATCTCAACATATTGCATAGGAGTGGGTTGGGGGCATGTGCCATCTCTGCCCTTGCTCTCGAAAGCCTGGGACGTATGTGGGCTTGGGCTCTTTGTCCTCCCCATGGAGGCCATTTCGTTCTGCTCCAGGTCTCAGCGGCAAGACATACTCTTTTGAAGCCACCCTCACTGTCGACTCCAGTTACGGAACGACGTGAAGACACCACAACAATCCCAAAACCCCGGGAACAAGTAATCCCTTATAGTTTTCAGATTTTTATCAGGCCCTCTATGGGTAAATATTTTCTATTATGGGTTCAAGACTCCAACAGAGTGCTTCATCTGAAACAAAAAATTTGGGAGTTGATGGGTTACCCGGTTCGGCTGCAATATCTGGTTAACGAAAGTCGGCTTCTTCAGGACCGCGGTCTTTGAAGGACCATGCTATTGTTTCAGGGGCGACCATCACCCTTAACCTCCGCCTGAGAGGGGGTGTTGCAGATCTGGGCACTTCTAGATCTACAGGGGGGAAAGGGGAAGAAACCCACAAATCTGGAACAAACAAATAGTGGCCCATCCTACAATAATATTTTATAGGGGAAAAAAGCTGCAGCAAAACCTGTAGAACAAGCTAGAAACGCCCCACATCCAAACATAGTAGAACAGTTGGGCCAAACTCTTCTGAACATGGATCAAGCAATCTTAAGTCATATTCGGAAGAGTTTGTAGGTTTAGGCCAAAAACAGTTAAAGCGACATATTAACGCCTGGGTTTCATATGTCTTAAGTCACATGGATCAAGCAATCTTTTAATCTCAACCGTTGATGGATGATTTAATCTCGGCCATTGAAGGGTTCAACGAAAAATTATAAGAGAAAGGCTTGAGGGCCAGTTGAGTACACACAATTTTGGTAGAACTGAGGAATAGATCTGGAATTCTAGAGCGGGTTTGCTAAGAATTTCTAGAGGACTTTCCTGCAATGATGGGTAGTATTGGCCAAGGGAATGATCTGACTCCAAGGCCAAGAGATAGCAAGAGGCAGAGGAGCAGCAACAAGGACAACGCAAAGGGGCTTCTGAGCCACGCAGTCCAGTAGGGGCAGCGCAGAGGCAGCTAGGGCCATGCAGGGTTGACGCTGGCCTAGCAAAGGCAACGCAGGGGCAATGTAGACTCTTCAGGGGTGACGTAGACCCTCTAGGTCAACACTGGGGCTTCAGAAGCAGCGTTGAGAGTTTCTAGGGTCAGATCCGAGTTGAGTCCTATAAATCTTGTTTGAGGGTGTGGATCAATCAGATATTTGGCACTAGATCTTCTGGTTAGCTGCAGATTTGATATCTTTTATTCTCTATCGGGTTTTCCAAGCTTGGAACCCAGATTTGTTGTACTCAAAACTACTTAATAATAAACCCTCATATATGTTGCACCGGTTTTCCCGCTTTGGGTTTTTCCGGGGACTTATGTCCAAAAATCCATGTGTCACTTTGTTGCATGAGTGTACTATTCAGTAAATGATCTACATGTGTAGGTTGTAGTTGTGTTTATTTTCAGTATTTTTTTAATCTAATTTCTAAAAAATAACTTGTATTAATTAAATCAAATAAGAGGAAATAAACCAATACACTGCAGTAGAATTTTCACATGGTGTCAGAGGGATAGCAGATCAAGTTGAATCTCCAGTAATCAGCTGAAGAAATATTTTTTCTATAGAGAGGCAGAAGAAGCAGCAGATCCAGAAATGACATCTTGACAGTAGCGGAAAGCAGATCCAGGAGATAGTGCTGAAGCTGCAGAAGGCCTTTAGGCTTACGCAGACCATTCCCAGGGCAGTGTAAGGACTGCGTCACCTAGTCTAGGGTTACGCAGTCGACTTCTGAGCAGCGTTGGGACTGCGTTGGGCCAGCGAGGAAGACGTTGTCCAGTCACTTCTCTTGTTGCAGAAGAATTTTGCCAAGATCCGGAAGCAGTGCTTCAGATCTTCAGTAGTGCTGGTGGAGTAGAGATTCTACAGAAGCAGAATTGTGCCTAGCTAAGGCAACAAAGGCGGGAGGAAGACAGTTACTCACTAGATCTGAGCCAAATAGATCTGAGATTCGATCGGGAGGATTAAAGAGTACTATCCGTTTGAATTTTGGAGGAAGATTTCCAGGAGGGAAGTTAGTTTTCAGCGGAAGTAGCTACTAGAGGGTTTCTAGTCACCAAGAAACCTAGATCCAGAGGGAGAAGTATTTTTTCTTTCAGATCTGAGCAAAGATGGCTCAATAGCTACTAGAGGGTTTCTAGTCACCAAGAAACCTAGATCTAGAGGGAGAAGTATTTTTTCTTTCAGATCTGAGCAAAGATGGCTCAATATGGACTAAGGGATCAAGATAGATTGGATGGCATGTCCAACTATGTTATCTGTAAGGCCAGAATCCTCTCAGTTCTGGATGAGTATGGTCTCAAAGATCATGCAGAGAAAACACTTGTCGTACCAACCGATGCAGATCCACTCAAGAAGTATGAAGAAAATCAAGCACGGATGAAGCGTTTGATCATAGACGGAGTCAAGAACCACGTGATTCCTCATATTGCTGGTAAGAATACAACAAATGACATGTGGACAACCTTGGAGACGATGTACCAAGGAGGCTCTGTGCAAAGAATGCTTCTTGAGAATTAGATGTGGATATTCCAAATGATGAAGGGTGAAGAGATAGATCTTATCCGAGACCAGCGGATTGGCATGGGTGCTAATCCATATAAAGGACTCCTAGTGAGGACGACCCTGAATGTTGTCTCTGAAGAATGGGAAATGTTTGTCTAGAGAATTCTGGGAAGGGCAGCGTTACCATCATGGGCAGATATGTGGGCTATTCTCCGCCAAGAGGAGATCAGGAGGATCACCAAGAAGCAATCTATCAGTGGAGGAAGTAGATTAGCCAGAGTGAAGAAAGAAGAGGAGGAGGATGCAGCCCTTGCATCAAGGGAAAAGAAGCAAGGGAAGAAGAAGAAGGACCTCTCCAAGGTCCGGTGCTTTAACTGTGGTGATCTTGGTCATTTCGCCAGCAATTGTCCTAAGAAGAAGGAAAAAGGAGCTTCTGATTCCAAGGTTGCAGCAGCAAATGATGATGGCTCTGATGATGATGCAGCCATGAGTGCTCATGCACCTCAAGAGAAGAGGTGGGATGACATGGATATATAGAGCATCCATATACAGATTGGCGAGATCCTTGAGTCAGCTCTACTCTTGGATCACATACGAGCTACAGGAGCCTTAAGACGGTAGCAGGATGTGTCGAGAGATGGCTGCAGATGACCACATTGAAGAGCAAGAGGGAGTTGAAGAGCTGAAGAGTGAGCAACGTGATGTAGAGGCAACAATAGTGTGGAGGCAGCGGCGCAGAGAGGCTGATGGGACTTTAGCAGTGCAAAGAAGCTGGGCTCATGCAGTGTAGTGTTGCAGCATGACAGTGTCTCCAGGGGGACAGTGTGATTTAGCATCCAGGGAGCTTCAGTGGTGGAGGGCAACTTCACTTGTCTGTCAAATAGTTGGGCAGAGTCTTTCGGTTGTTTACTTCTCAACAACTGAGTTGCAGTTCAACAGTCAGTAGTGTTAGTGCTATAGGCAGCATGATGCAGCAATCTGAGAGGGAGTTGCAGTACAAATGTGGCAGTGTCAGTGGCAGTGGCATGGGCAACAGTACAGAGACCAGCAGTGCAGTAGATGGAGGGCAGCAGGCCAAGCATCAACAGCACAGATCTAGTATTCAAGATCTTGTGATACATGGTGTGATGTATTGCTAGAGCACACACCTGATGCTAAGAGGGAGTGTTGAGATTTTGTGTATTTGGGGTAGCATCAGTTGTGCTCTAGCTCCCAAATTTTGTGGAGGGACTAGAGTACACTTGGTGTTCAAGTTATTCAAATAATTAATTATTTTTAATGGATTTCCTAAGTCTAACGTAGGAAAATAAAATAATTAAAGTGAATTAATTAACACGTGTTGAAATTGTCTTAAGTCACATGGATCAAGCAGTCTTTTAATCTCAATCGTTGATGGATGATTTAATCTTGGTCGTTGAAGGGTTCAACGAAAAAGTATAAGAGAAAGGCTTGAGGGTCAGTTGAGTACACACAATTTTGGTAGAACTGAGGAATAGATATGGAATTCTAGGGTGGGTTTGCTAAGAATTTCCGGAGGAATTTCCTGCAATGAGGGATAGTATTGGCCAAGGGAATGATTTGATTCCAAGGCCAAGAGACAGCAAGAGGCAGAGGAGCAGCAACAAGGACAACGCAGAGGGGCTTCAAAGCCACACAATCCAGCAGGGGCAGCGCAAAGGCAGCTAGGGCCACGGAGAGCTGACGCTGGCCTAGCAAAGGCAGCGTAGTGGCAGCGTAGACTCTCCAGGGGTGACGCAGGCCCTCCTAGGGCCACACAGAGGTTGACGCAGGCCCTCTAGGGCAACGCTGGGGCTTCAGAAGCAGCGTTGAGGGTTTCTAGGGTCAGATTCGGGCTAAACCCTGTAAACCCCATTCGAGGGTGTGGATCGGTCAGATATTTGGCACTAGATCTTCAGGTTAGCTGCAAATTTGATATATTTTATTCTCTATCGGGTTTTCCAAGCTTGGAACCAATATTTGTTGTACTCAGAACTACTTAATAATAAACCCTCATATCTGCTGCCCCAGTTTTCCTGCTTTGGGTTTTTCTGGGGACTTATGTCCAAAAATCCATGTGTTCACTTTGTTGCATGAGTGTACTATTCAATAAATGATCTGCATGTGTAGGCTGTAGTTGTATTTATTTTCAGTATTTTCTGAATCTAATTTCTCGAAATAACTTGTATTAATTAAATCAAGTAGGAGGAAATAAACCAATACACTGCAGTAGAATTTTCACACAATAGAGCTTGTCGACCGCGTCTCGACCCAAACCAGATGCAGAGCATAGACATCAAGAGTAAGGCGGGAAAATAGAGATCCGGGAAAGGAGAGCTAGGGCCTATCTACCAAACTACGCTACTGCCGCTTCGAAAGGCCAGAGACACACAGCACCGAGAAGAGCCGCAGGGGCAGTCCATTGTCCATAAAGCCCTTGCTTCGATCCTAGGACATGAAGGGTGCCATAGGCAGAAACTCCTTTGTCTAAACATCGGGTTCAAGTGTTCAAGAGTCCATGGGCCGCCTGACTGTCAAAAGCAAAAGTCGGATGCTCCCTGCGCCCAAGAAGTTCGAGTTCGATCGTCGGTTTCAGGGTTTGACGACGGCTGTAAAACATGCGGTGGGTTGAAAATAGTAGCATTCCAACCTGTGGAGGCCGTTCCTCCTGCCGCCTATCTCGCACATCCACATTCTTCTCAGTCTTCAACACCAACACAACACAGGTCTTCGAAAACCCTAACCAGCAACACAAGTCTTCCACTGTGTGAGCCATATGATACTCCCTAAAAAGTATAAGATTTAAAAATATGATTCACACATTTTTTACTTCTAATTACTTTAGAGTATATTCATTTTTTTTAATTATAGTCGACATTATTTTTCTATTTAGAACATATTTTTTATTTTTTATTTTTATTTTGAAGGGGCACTTATGGACAAACAAACTCACACATCCCCTCATACTGGGTTGTAGAATGAGCCTCTAGACTCAATGATTTTTTTAATCTAAAAAATTATTCTTAATTTTATTAATAAAAACAAAATTACATTGTAACAAATTTTAATTTTATTATTTTTATTACTTATTTTTTTACCAACAGTACAACATGTCTCTTAAATTTTATATTAATTTTGATGGACATGTACATGTTTACCAATTTATATATTATAAATTAGACATATTAATATAAATTCAACATATTAAGTCTACACGTAAAAATGTTACATCTACACATTACCCTTATACTAAAAAATAGAGTGCTCCCAACACAAACATATAAAACAAATCTTTTATAATTACGCCGAAGGTGTCCCTATTATGAGCTTTGCTGGGATGAACAGTGCTCCTAGCCAATCTCTGTGCTCCACCTATCACCCTTCCAGCCTCTCAAAATTTGACACTTGGCGGTTGCTCCCACCCTCCTGCTCTCCGCTGCTTCCCGCGCACGTCCGCTCCTCCGCGTCCGTGCTGCTGTCGCGTCGTCCCCCTTCGGCGTTCCGTCGGGTCATTTATTAAAATGACCAAGCGCTAGTTACACCGGAGGTGTTTTCTTTTCTCTACATATTCACCTCACCCAATCAGAAAGCGTTCTTATCGCCCTTTGACAAATTATATTTTTGGACTGCTACGAATATTATATTTTACCTAATACTTTCGCTGTTATAGTATTTGAACTGGGCAGCGTAGGGAAAAGAGAATTCACAGTTTTGTACTCTCGTACTCCCATGCCTTACATACTTGTTTGAATTCTTACACGCCACGCCATCCTCAGCCATTCCTGTGTACCTATTTCTACAGCACCGAAGCATCACGCCATCACCATGTCTCTCTCTTTCGGACTGAAAACTACAGTGGTGGTCTCCTCTCCTGCAATGAAAAAACAAGTTCTCAAAACCCATGACCAAGTCCTTGCCAGCCGCAATCTCATACAAGTAGCCCGGTGTCTTTCACACAAGCAGCCCAGTGTCATTCACAGCACAAATCCTCCATAATTTGGTGTCAATATGGATCTCACTGGCTCATGCTCAGACGTATATCCCATATAGAGCTCTTCGGTGCCAAGAGGCTTGAGGCCCTAGAACATTTGAGAAGAGATGAAGTGCTTCTAACGATCCAGCAGATTTGACATGAAAGTATGAAGGGAACGCTTCAGTCCTCGATAGGTCAGTTAGGAAATATGGCCTTCGGTAAAAGACATGTTCCATCCCCACTCTCCTGACTTCCAGGACTTCAAAGACTGTTATGGGAAACTTGCGGTGTCTGGAGGAGCTCCCAATTTGGCCGACTACTTCCCCTTTCTTCAGTGGCTAGATCCTCAGGGTGCGGCAAATAACACGCGAATCAATTTGAAAAGGGTATATGACATTCTTGACAAATTCATAGAGGGTCCCCTGGCCACAAGAGGCAAAACCATGGATGGAAGTGATGGTCCAAAGGATCTATTGGACGCTCTGCTGGACATGAGAAGCCATGAATTTACGTTTACCGATATCTGAGGCTATTTAACTGTAACTCTTTCCATTATCTCTTGTGGTTATTATATAAGTCGGTCAATTTATAGAGCGATAGATGGCATCTTATCTTAAGAATTACTGCAGTTTACTAATGGGGTTGATTCTTCTAAAGTCAACTGCTCTGATTTTTATTTGCTTGTTGCTGGACATATTTGGGGCGGGAAGTGACACCACAACGAAGACAATGGAGTGGGCGATGGCAGAACTCATATGCAATCCAGACAAAATGAAACGATCCCATCTTCCTAGGCTGAGTTGGACGAAGTAGTTGGTCACAATCGAATGGTGGAAGAAAATGATACTGACCATCTTCCTTATCTCCGTGCAGTGGTAAAAGAAGTGTTGAGGCTGCATCCAGTATCTCCTTTTCTTATCCCACACAGAGCAGATAGTGATTGCAAGATTGAGGGATTCTTGATTCCCAAACACACCCAGATAATCGTCAACATCTGGGCGATCAGACAGGACCCTGTCGTCTGGAATGAATTGTCGAAGCCAGATAATCGTCAACATCTGGGCGATCGAACGGGACCCTGCCGTCTGGAATGAACTGTCGATATCGTCCCAGAGAGGTTTATCGATAGTAAGATGAGCAGTGTGGATTACAGGGTACAACACTTTGATCTCATACCCTTCGGAGCAGGAAGAAGGATGTGTGCGGGGCTTCCACTGGCCAGTTGGATGATTCATCTGGTATTGGCTTCTCTGCTCCATTCATTCGACTGGGCCCATCCAAACGGGATGAGTGTGGAGAAAGGTGGACATGACGGAGAAGTTTGGAGTGACCATTGAAATGGCGGTATCGTTGGAAGCAATGTCTACCCCACGCTTGCCACAGGATGTTTATTAAACTTGTTGCAATGTTTTGATGTAGGAAGCCTTTTCATGATGCACTGAATTTCTATTGATTATTGAAATGAAGAATATGTAATTTTCATTTGGTTCAGAATTATTTTAAAATTCCAGGAAATTTTAAAGAAAGAAACTTGATTTATTTTTATCATAATTGAATTAATTTGGGGGAGTATGCCTAAAACTATTGATCTTTAGTTAATAGTTGATTTAGGGTACTGGCAGGATTCCAATTGGTAAATCCATGTAGTGTGATAGATTTTTTTAGTCTTTAAAAAAAAATTATACAGTATGGTATCTTTTCAGCCAAAAATAATTTAAATATTTCTATTAAAACATATTCTTTTCAGCCCACAAATGATAGTATAAAAAAAAATAAAAAACAAAAGTGAAAGTTTGTTTTTTATTTATCACCAAAAAAATCATATCCCCTTATTAACCACCGACCAATCATTCCAAATAACATCGCTTTTCTTTAATAACAATAACAAATCACCCTTCACAGATAATGACTATCGTTAAAGGAATCAAAATCGAACTGATCCATCATGGTAGCCTTTAGGCAAAGAATAATTAAAATGTTCGTGTTAAAGCATATTCTTCTTAGTCCACTAATGACAACATTACTGTCCAAGTGAAGGAACATGAATCTGCAAATTATATCTCATAGGTATAGTTACTAGCATTTGCATTTAGAGGTGCAAAGTAATGCGAAGAAGTGGGAAATGTGAAAAACAACACACTGTTAGAAAGGGGTGTTTGATAATAGATTGTGTATTTTTTAGAGAAGAAGAATCAGATCATAAAATAAAGATCTCTGTTTTTTTAGAGAAGAAGAATAGATTGTGTGTTTGACAATTTTCCAGGAAAGGACATATTATGATAACTGTATTGAAATGTTATCTAAATCCAATATCGGTGTACTAAAGCCAACCTTGAATTTGAAGTTCGTTAGTGTTTTCAATGCAAGCTGCACTAAAGGCGAAACACTAATTTCCCAATTTCCCAAACTTGATCAGGATTGATTGCAGTGTTAGCATGAACCACTGATCCATCAGGCACTTTGTTAGATGGTGTAATTTCTCGTGCTAGTTAGTGTTATTGAGAAAGCTCTAGAAAAACTTAGTTCACTATGTCAAATTAGTTGACATAGTTAGATCAACCTTAGTTATTAAAGTTTACTATTTCAAATTAGTTAGATCTAGTTCAAGGATTAAGCATCACTGCCACTAAAGTCGCATGATCATTCAGGCAAAATTTTACTAATATGCCAATGCTCTGAATCTCTTGTGTTGATCTGAAACGCAAATCAATTCATTTAACCAAAGTGACTTCAATAGCTCTATGTATTTCGCCTGTAACTTTGTCTAGAAGTTCAGGCCATTGACTGAGCTATGTACCTGCAATAAAAAATGAAACCACAAGACTCAGGTCTAAAACCCAAAGTACTGTGAATGAATGTTCTGTTTAAGCATTTCAGAGCACTTTAAGAAACATATAGTTACAATGCAACTGTAGTGGCAGAGGTTTAAGTAGTGGCATTCTCTGTGTAGTTTGCTTCACTGCAATGCCATAGCATTCTCTCCCAAAAGCAGAAACTTTCAACACATATATTCAAATTGTTGGAAATACCGAGGGATGTGAATCAGTATTTCTTACAAATTAGTATATTTTTAACTTCACAGAGCATTAATTGTTATTAGCATCAAATAAAAATAAGCATTGATCAATGCCATTCAACAATGCACAACAATAAAGACAGTAGATATAGAGATTTTAGGTGGAAAGCCTTCCGGGACAAAAACCACCGAATGCTTCTTAATATTTGTCTTCAATAAAATGTATGTCAATAGGAAGGTCCAACTTCCATCATTTTCAGCTACAATTGAGGAAGGCTCCAACGCCCTGGTTTACAGGCTACAACCTGACGGATACACCAACACCCTATTTACCAACTGCTACTGGATGGACGCTCTGACGCCCGAGTTTACAGGGTTCGACCTAAAGGAAGCACCGACTACCTGATTCACCAACTGCTATTGGAAGGATGCTACAACACCCTGCACAAGTCCAACATGCCCTAGCACCACCATGCCGCCCTGAAGTGTTCTCAAGCTCTGACCTGAAGGAGACTTCACTCTCCTTCCTTGCACCACCCTAATCAGTTGGCGGACCAGGTTTCACAATTTTCAGACTGGATCCACCTGCGCTCAATAATTAATACGCAAAGAACTGCAATACAAACTTTGATAATGAAATCTTCCTCTTCTCAAACTGTGCATAAAACCCTAGCTGTCAATGCCAATACTATACTTCAACTTCTACTACTGTCAATTCACTGCTACTGTTGCAACTACTGCACTAACTACTGCCACTGCATGATCAACAATCCTACCTCTGCTCAAACTGCATGCCAAACCCTAGCATCAGTGAAATCACCAAACTTTGACTGAAGAATAACTCTGTCAAGTACCCTATCATAAATATGCCTCTACTCAAACTGCATGTCAGACCCTAGCTGCATCATCAAATACTTCTCTGCACATTATCAAATCAATACTGTCAAGATACTTGATCCACTTGTTTCCCTGCTCAATCAACAATTCTGCTAGAATACCTCTGCTACCGCCAAAACCCTAGTCACTGTCAAATCAAAGGTTATTGTTCTATAGGTCACTGTCACATATCCAAAGCACTGTCACTGTCACTGTCAATATCATGAAATGTTACTGTCATGCCAAGGTTCGCTGATATATCAAATTCTCACATCAAGGTTACTTCAGGTCAATGTCAAATGGATCAAGGTTATGTCATATATGTTACTTCTTCACTGTCACATTGTCACAATAACATCAACGTCAAAGGGACACTGTCATACACATCTGTCATCATCACTGTCATAATCCTCACTATCATATTAACCAACCAGGTTAGATCACTGTACACTGCCATTCATGAAACAGGGCACAGTGTTCTGTTCTAAATACTAGCTCAACAGCTACAATTTTCTCCGGATGCATATCTCCACAGTTTAGTACAATTTCATGTACGCCTCAATATCACAATTTTTTGTCAACAGCTACAACTGTCATATATTTATCAAAGTCACTGCCACACATCAAAAGGGTTACTTCCATCAAGAATGGGTTACTTCTGTCAACGAAGGATTGCTACCAAAACAGTCACAAGCCTCATGCGACCTACACAAATCAATGTCAGCATTAGTATTAGGGTTTTAAGCACAATTAAGGTTAGGCTCAAGATAATTTGTAACAACCTCCAGATCCGTCCAAGAATTTGTATAACAATGTTTGTTGTAGGACAGTAAGGCACTCTCAGAAAATCTGCCGCAAAATGTTAAGTTGGGGAAGCCCAACTATCTACAATACTAGTCTCTACCAAATACCACCATATTGCTATACTTCTTCAACCCTTTACAGACTGCTAATGAAGAGACACCTTCTCAAAATTCTGATCATACAAGCCTACGAGACTTTAACGTAAACATAATCAAGGACAAATCAAACCCTGGCATAACCTTAGCAAAACTCATATTCATGATGCGCAGTTGATCATGGTACCAATATGTAAGTAAAATTGTGCCTCTACTCTTCAATTCTCTATCACGAGGTTAGCAGCAATACTCTTGTCTCTTTAGCTCAATCTTATGCACACAACCTGGATAATCCACTACATTTTCTGCTCTTGCTCAAATTCATCACAGCCAATCTTCATGAATGTCCCCACTAGACTCTTTGTACAGGATATTCTGGTGCAGACGATGTCTGCACAGGTGTGCGCATTTCGATTAGATCACAGTCTTGTTGTCTCAGTGCAGAATGGTTTGTATGCTCAGCAAAGGATTGCCTTAGTAGTGACTCACACTCGTTTCTGTGAACGGCGATTAAAATTGATGCCAATCATAATGCTCCATGTAAAGACAAGCGAATAAAGTTTGTGAGACATGTCATGGTCATACGATCTTAATCATGCCCTACTCTCAATCTGCAAATCTTGACCAGTCGTTTCTGTGCAGAGAGTAAGAAGAATGTTGGCCGCAAATATTTCTTGAACGATATGAATCACCTCTCTATTGCTCCTCCACAGGGTTAAGATCATAAACACCCTTATTGATACACATTACAAAAGATGCCTCATATTCGTTCCCAGTTTTCAGAATCGATCAAATATGTGGAACCGTTGATTGCGCTTCGTATGCCATCACACTGCAGATTGTTTTATTGCATCAATGCATTACATATGTACACAGTGTTCTGATATTTGGAGCGAAGTTTTTGGTATTGCTTCTCTGGCAAAGTTTTACTACTTCCACCTGTAAGAATTTAACTAAACCCAACGATGCCCCTTAAAAAGACATAAACGAATCCCAAAAATTATATAACCTAAACTAGGCCGAGTAGCCTCCTTGACCGATAAACAATTGCTCAACAGACCGCAGCTAAACTGAGAGAGGATCCATATATTTTTATACTCCAGAGTGTGGGAAACGCCTCCTTTATATAGGAACCGGGGTGCCTTCTAGAAGGCAACCAACATACCTTTGGAGGGAAAGTCAATTTTTAAAATCTCAAGATTTTGAGCCCAAAATTCCTTAGCATACTGAGGCGTACATGAAATTGGAGGAATATCCAAATTTCAAATTTGAATTAATTTATTTAATTTGACCAAGATGTTTCCTCCAAAGTTTAGATCCATATTTAAATATATCCTCAATTAATTAAATTTAATAATTAACTTTACCACCTCAACAAATCATCCATCTTTGCCATATCGTCCAATCGTCACTTTTTGGGGCTTTCCATCACAGCAAGGGGCTTGGATCTTCGACCAAGAATATCTCTCCAATTGTGAGGCCTCATAATGGCACTCCACATACCAACAGAATCATCATGACAAGAAGAATCCAATGGGAAGGGTCTCCAAGACAAATTTAGTGACCTGTTTTTTCAAAAGTACAAGGTACAAACATCATCTAGGGAATCCAAACCCTCGAGCTAGGGTTTTCAGCCATGTTTCTATTAAAGCTTCCAACTAATGCAATTCAAACAAATATTAAGAACTTTAATGAAAGTTGACATCAATCACAACACCATTCAACAAAAATATGTAACAATGTTTGAACACAAATGTGTAGCAATGTTTCATTTCCAATGCTTATCAAAAAGTTTTATTGCTTCACCTTGTCTTCTGTCCCATGCCAAGAGCTTAGTGAGCAAAACTTTTGTAGGTTCTTAAGGCATAAAATAATGCACTTTCCATTATGGAACATGGGCAACCTCACTTGCAAAATTTTGGAGAAAGTCAAAATTCCAATTTGCAATCATACTATCCAAAGTAAAGCCATGGTTTTATTTCCTTAGTGCAGAACATAAAAGATTGGAGGATCAGCTCCAAGAAAGAGGTTTCAAGGTTCTCATCTCCTGAGTCACTTGACCAGAAATGTTTCAAAAAGATCATGGGTTTTGGCAGACAATGCCACCATGTAAATATTTCATTCAAGAATCCCTGGTCACCACCGGGCATCATTGTATGGCTCTATGTCATTGGTATGATCCATAAGCAGTTGAAAGGTACAATTTGACGGTTCTAATACCATCATACCATAGTTCAAGAGGGCTCCATTATTTCCTGTGGCTGTTATCTCTGGCATACCAAAAGGAAAATGTATGTTCCTAAGATTAAGTCAGTCTGCATCAACAGAAATTAGCATTCCATATTTCGTAGACTGTCAAAATCTGAACTTACCAATAGTTCCACTCATTGTATGCATCACGCTCACTCTTTGGGTTTTGAATCCTTTCAATTTGCCGCAGTTTCGAACTTGTCCCTCGAAGTCCCTCCTTGCGCTCTGGACTAATTTACCCATCCACAAGCGTCACTAGATCTTTGTTAGAACCTGTTAGGAGAATGCTTTGAGCAACAACAATCGCTCCACAGAATTGTGGCACATGCCTCACGCTTAGGCCCTAGGGTTTCCTGCATATTGCCTGGTTGTGTATGTAAAAGCAGAAAAGGAAATTTTCTGAGTTCTCAATGTAGCAACTAGTCAAAACAAAGATCTCATCATGTGATTAGAGAGGGGAAGGAAAAGGAATTCTAGAGTCTAATCTTTCATCTCATCCTGTGATTATAGAGGGGGAGGAAAAGAAATTCTAGAATCTAACCTTTCCTTCTGAGTGGCACCGCAAGATAGCGGGATCCAACTGGGAGTTTCAGTTTTTTCTTCCACACATTCAAGTCCGGCCCGTATAACCATGTGGTTCTCTCGAGGACTATGAAATCTTTACGAGTAAAAGGGTTTGGGATCGGCCAGCAGTCCGTTATAAGAAGCACAGAGTAGGTGTTCTGGCGGACTATGAGATCTTTACTAGTAAAAGGGTGCGGGATCCGCCAGCAGTCTGATATAAAAAGCACATATACACTGGATCCCTTCATTGATGCAGCCAGATTTACAGCTGCATCGAGTTTATGGCAACAACATCGAATTTCAAATGTTTGAAAACGTTTGGCAGGGGTAAATGGGGGCATTTGGGCACCTCAAATTGTTGCCCCACATCTACCCCCAGCATACTCCAGTGAAAATGTAAAGAACCCTAAACTAGGCACCCACTGCTACTACTCAACGATCCCACCTTCAGCTTTTCATTGGATTATAACTCAGATCCTTAAAAATCTTTGAAGCCTTAGATCACTCAAATACATCGCATGAAGGATAGAGTTCATCTGCAACCTTTCTCACCCACTACCACCCTACTTCTGCAAACATTGACCCGTGTTGATCTATTATTGACGTTTCAAAATCCAAAACAAGAATGGTATATTTATTATGCCGAAAAGATAAAATGAACAAGAGGATTCAGAAGGCTACCCGATTCTCAAATGTGTTGAATTTCTATCATGGTTCCGCGGATGAATAAAACCAAGCCCAGTTTCGTTGACCATTCAAACCCTTGTCATGCCACGGAGTGCGAATTTCGTTTTCTTATTCCCCAAATTGCTTTGTTCATGAGACGTTATGCTATTTGTTCCATCTTCTCTGAAGCCATAGAGAAGAAGAATCAGATCATAAAATAAAGATCTCGATCTGGCAAATTGCAGGGGGGAATGAACAATATCATAAAGCTTAAATCTTGCCCTTCAAAAAATTGCAGGAGAAAACACAGAATAGCCAGGTTCGCAGAGTTCTGCAGGCACAGCAAACAATGGAGAGTTGCGAATTGACACCTGCAGCCAATGACTCTAGCCAGTGCGCCTCTGAGAAATAAATCCTCTTTCAGAGCATCGTACTTGAAAATGAGTTACTTGTTCGCTACAGTAGGAGATAAGAGGGCTGGGAATCGATCTCATCTCCCACTATAGCGAATCAAGAACTCATTTTCAATTACGATGCTGGACCTCATCGTTTTATATACGTTCCAAGTGACGAAACTACAAGCCAGGAGTAAGAGAATGATTGCGCGCGAATGTCAACTCCATCGTCTGATCTGCAGCAGTAGTACGAATTTTTCAACATCAACACTCTGCGAAATCCAAGAGCTTAAAACATCCACGATGCTGAGTTCGACAACGACAAAAATCTATCGATGCAGAGTCAGAAGATGGATCTGAAACATTTCTTTTCGCATAAGGAAACCTATGGTAGCGCGACGAACCTGAAAGAAAAAGAGAGAAGTGAGGGCACCATTAATGGTGGATAGGGATGAAAATCAAGGAGCAGAACGTGATGCTATTGTGGTCACGGCTGTGCGGTCGTGTTTAATTTGGGTTTATTGATTTGTGAATATTAAAATAAGAACTAATAAAATATAATATCTAAGAATTTTGTGATCCTTAATGTAAGAATTTTGTGATTCTTAATGTAAATAAATGTATTTGTATTTTGTGATGTTTTTAACAATTTAGGTTAGGGCTGTGTGTTCTACATTTTATATAATTTTTTAGTTGGTTTTGAAATTTATGGAATATGATATCTTCTCAGCACAAACATTTTGGGAGGATCATGGGATAAGGGATTAGAATTCTTAATGCTTCAAGTAAAAAAAATGACTCTCCAATGTTACATACAGCCTCTCAGACAATCAGCATTTTAATATGGACTATTTCATTACTAACTTCCTATAGTTACCAAATTGACTGAACAGTAACTGAGTTTTACTAATTACATCAATACATTTAATGATAATTTGTTGTTATTTCTAACAATCTCCATCTTGAGAACACTTTTCCTAATCCCTTTCCCATGCTCATTCATCATCTTTTCTGCAAGCCAAGAGAAGCCAAATGCCATCGCAACTTCTCTACTAGAACTGACTTTGTGAACATGTGTGCACGATTCTCTTGTGTATGGACCTTCTTGAGGGCTACTTTGTCATCATTGATCAAATGTCTTACAAAATGGTACCTTACATCAATGTTCTTAGTCTTGTTGTGATAAGCTAGATTTGTAGCCAAATGAATAACACTCTAATTATCACAGAATACATTCACTTTCTCTTGTGTCTTTATAATCTCATCAAGTAGACCTTTCAACCAGATTGCCTCTTTGCAGGCATCTGAAGCAGCTATATACTTTGCTTCAGTAGTGGACAAAGCAATTGTTTCTTAAAGCTTTGACATCCAACTAATTGCTCTACCTGCAAGAGTAAAGACATATCTTGTAGTAGATCTCCTCTTGTCCAAATCACCTGCATAATCAACACCCACATATCCGCAGACTAAACCTTCACTACCATTAGATATCCTCTTGTCCAAATCACCTGCATAATCAACACCCACATATCCACAGACTGAACCTTCACTACCATTAAAGATGATACAATGGTCACTTGTGCCTCTCAAATACTGAAGCACCCATTTCACTACTCACCAATGTTTTTCTCCTGGATTTTCCATGAACCCATTGACAACTCCAACTGCATGTGAAATGTCAGGTCCTGTAGATACCATCGCATACATTAAGTTGTCTACCACATTTGCATATGGTACACGAGACATATACTTATTTTCTTCATCAGTTCTAGGACTCAAACCCAAAGAAAGCTTGGAATGGGAAGCTAAAGGAACAGTAACAGGTTTCACATTGTCCATACCAAACTTTGCAAGTAACTTTTCTACATATTTCTGTTGTGATAACCAAAGCTTTCCATTTTTCTTGTCTCTGTGTATCTCCATACCCAAGATATGTTTTGCAGCTCCAACATCCTTCATATCATTGAATGTCCTAGAAAGCTGAGCCTTTAAACTGTTGATCTCTTCCATGATTTTGCTTGCAATAAGCATATCGTCAACATACAAGACCAAGATAATGAATATGTCGTTGAAACTCTTAAAATACACACAATGGTTATACTCACTTCTTGTACCACTGCCTGGGAGACTGTCTCATGCCATACAATGATTTCCTGGGCTTGCAAACTAATCTTTTATTGCGACCTTGTACAAAACCTTCTATTTGTTCCATATAAATCTCTTCATCCAAATCTCCATGAAGAAAATTTGTTTTAATATCTAACTGTTCTAACTCAAGGTCAAGTAATGTAGTTAGTGCTAACACAGTATGAATAGAAACAAGTTTTATGACCGGTGAAAATATCTCATGAAAGTCAATACCTTCAACCTGAGAATACCCTTTTGCTACTAGCCTCACCTTATACCTTTCGATACTTCCATCAACATTTCACTTCAATTTGAAGACTCATTTGCATCTGACAACACTTCTCCCTTCAGGAAGTTCTACAACATCCCAGGTTTTTCTCTTGGATAAGGAATCCACTTCTTCATCCATATTGTTTTTCCACTTTTCGCTATCTGCGTCATCCACTGCTTCCTAATAACAAGAAGGTTCCTCATCTTCAGTAATCAATGCAATAGATGAAGTAAAATCTTCATACCTTTTGGGTGTTCTTCTTTCCCCTGTAGACCTCCTTAGAGTGACTAGTTATTGAACTTCTACAGTTTCCTTTGCATCTTCTTTACCTTTTTCTTCAAAAGTTTCTCCTTCCTTTCGAATTTCCGAAAAAGGTTTAGTCTCCAACTGAATTTGTTGATTCAACGATACCTATTCTTGTTCAACTTTTTCAACATTTGATTTTAGAAGAGAAGATTCATCAAATGTTACATCTCTACTAATGATTATCTTACGTGAAGAAGAATCCCACAACCTGTACTCTTTCACCACATAGTCATACCCAACAAATACATAACATTTTTCTTTTGGGTCTAACTTAGAACGCTGATTCTTTGGAATAAGAGCATAGGCATCACAACCAAAAAATCTTAAATGTGAATAATCACAAGACTAACCCGACCAAACTTCTTCAGGAATTTTACAATTAATGGCAACTGAAGGTGATCTGTTTACCAAATAACAAGCAATAGATATTGCTTCTTCCCACAACTCTTTCTGCACGTTACCATTGTTGATCATGATGTTGGCTCTTTCCATAAAAGTCTAATTCATACGTTCATCAACGCCATTTTGTTGAAGAGTATAGACAACAACTTTTTGTTTAACAATCCCTTCATCCTTGCAATATTGTTCAAATTCTAAGGAAGTAAATTCACCGCCACTGTCAGTTCTTAAACATTAAATTGATTCGCATGTTTTATTTTCAACCATAGCTTTAAATTGTTTTAAAAAATTAAATATAGACCCAGACTTTCCTGGAGTAATCATCAAAAAATGTTAATAAGTATAATGCATCTCCATAAGATACAGTAGGAGATGGTCCCCAAAGATCATAATGAATATAGTCCAAAATTCCTTTACTATTAGGACTTTCGGTTTTAAATTTATGTTTACATTGTTTTCCACATACACAATGTTTGCAAAAATCCAAACTCAAGGATTTCAAATTAGGAAGAAATTTGCAATTCATCAATACTTGAAGGCACTTTTCACTCATGTGACCCAACCGTTGATACCATAGACGAGTATCTTCTTCTGCCTCTCAGAAACAGTCGATGCCTCACTGACATGAGTACTTCCTTTGAGTCTATAAAGGTTTTTTATCTTCTCTTCCTTCATAACAACTATAGTGCCCTTTGAAACTTTCAACACTCCACTTTGACCTGTAAACTTGTAACCTTCCGAGTTGAATACTCCCAAAGAAATCAAATTATTTTTCAACTCAGGTACATGTCTAACATCAATCAATGTTCTAACTGTATCATCATACATTTTAATTTTGACATTTCTCATCCCAACAGTTCGACAAGATACATTATTAACCATAAACACAGAACTACCATTCACAGTTTGATATGGAGTGAACCAATTTCTGTGTGGACTCATGTGATGAGAAGCACGAGAATCAAACAACCAATTTTCATAATGTTAAGAAACATTGCAAACAGGAAAATTTTCATCTACGATACCTAATTCAGCAGATAAACTTCGTCAATCATACCTGACTCAACTTGATTTGCTTCCTTCTTTGTGTTTTCAACGGACTCCTTTTCTTTTCCAATAGTCTTTCTTAAGATGCCATGTTTTGTTGCAATACTAGCATTTGACTTTACACTTCTTACCTTTTGATTTTGATCTGGAATAACTTCTTGCTTTCTCCCCTTTTTCCTTAGATCGAACTTTGGCTTCCATGGCTTCTAGCGTGGAAGTTTCAATGCTAGACTTCCTTCATACTTCTTGAAATAACAGAGCTCCCATAACAAAATCAAATTCTAAAGATTTGGTTGTGCTCAAATTGATAGAAGTCACAAAGTGATCCCAAGACTTGGGCAAGGAACATAACAAGGTAATAACTTTATCTTCTTCTTCAAATTTAACATTCATATCTGACAACTGGAAAATAAGTGTATTAAATAAGTTTAATTGTTATGCAATTTTAGTACCCTCCTTCATCTGAAGGCTATATAACTATCTCTTCAAATAGATTATGTTGGTTAAAGACTTGGTCATATATAGCATTTCCAACTTTACCCATAAACCTGTTGCTGAGGTTTCTTCAACAATGTTGAAGAGAACTTCATCTGCAAGGCACAACTTGATAATACTGAGAGCTCGGGCATCAAATTACTCCCAATCCAAATCTTTCATGCTAGAAGGTTTCTTTTTAACCCCATCTAATGCTTTGTGCAACTCTTTTTGCACCAGAAAATCTCATACTTTCAGTTTCCACAATGCAAAACTGTTCTTACAAGTGAACTTCTCCACCTCAAACTTGCATTTGTCACTTTAGCCATTTCTTCCTACACAGGCTCTAAATTATGTTTAGAAAACCCTCCTACTAGGGTTTCCTTCTTTGAGCAAGGGTTTTTCTGTAATAATTTTTCTGCTAGTGAAGAATCCTTCACCTAGGGTTTTCTCCCTTTAAATTTCTGCTTCCAGTTAGGGCTTTTCTGTTTCTTTATTAAAAAAAATGTATTCCCTTCCTTTTTAGAAAAAAGCAAAACCCTTGTTTTTCTAGAATACCAGAAAAAATAAATAAAAATAAAAAATAAACTAAATAATAATAATAATAATAATAATAATAATAATAATAATAATAATAATAATAAAAAAAATAAATAAAAATAAAAAATAAACTAAATAATAATAATAATTCTTCACACAAAACCCCAACAACAAATTCTCCAATAAAAAACTCTTCCACAAAATTTCTTCCACCAAAAAAGGAGACAATTTCCAGAAACCCTTCCTATTTATTCTCTTTTATTAGAACCTGAAGAGGGCGGTCAAAAGATGTAATAGTTTTTCTTACTGTTGATGTGGAGGGAGGTGTTTTCCATTTGCAACGTAGCCCCAGCTATCAATGCCTCTACATGAACGTCCACCATGTAGAAATTATATAAACAATATGTATACCAATGGATTCAATCCGATCATGCAATATGCTAAAGCAAGATATTGAATCCTTCTACAAATTAATTGCGGAAAATAAACACGATCGCACAATCACACCAAGTAAAAGAAAGAAGCAAATCAATCCACCACACATATATTTTTCTTGGGGAAAGCTTGCTGCTCAAAACCCCTTTATCTATGTTGTATAATGAACCAAGGAATCATGAAACAATACAATGCATTCTTGCTCACAATAATTTGTTGCACTCTCCTGACTGTCTCACATTGATGTAGACAAAATTGGGCCAACACTTAGCCAATTCTCAACCTGTCTTTTGCCTGCCTTGCTCACGATCCTTGTGGAATGTAATCCCTATTCTTTAGGAATTTTAGCCCTCCTTGACTGCGCAAGTATCATGGGAAATCATGTGGTGTTTTAACTGCATCTGGGCAGTTTGCTAAAAATACAACTTATAGTCAACTTCCCTTTAACCTCTGTCTCAACTGGGTCTTCATCAGAACTGACATGCATGCAACTATTAATAGTAAATCATTAAGTCACTTGAAAAATCACTGCATGTGAATTAAATCTGATTTAATTCACTTGACCTCTCACTAGAGCAACAATCAGTTACAACTATTTAAACAGATTTTAACTCACTTAATTGAGTTAATTGATTTCTCATGCATTAAACTAATGCACTAACTACAACTTGGACTCAAAAACTAATAGAATCACTCTGCATGCCTCACCAACCACCCTCAACTCGAATTTCATGAGCTAACTAAGTCTATCACACTCAGTTAACTATTACAAGTGATTATGAGATAAGATTACAATTTATTGTCCAATTCAATTAAGGGAAAATTAAATTAGACACATTTCCAATTTATTAAATAAATTGGCTTGCACACTAATGTATCGCTTAGACCCATCATTGTGTGACCTGTGGTCCCACACTAGTGTGTGTGTGCTGTCATGTTGTTTCTGGATGCCAATTTCACTGTTTCTTGTTGCAAATTTCAACACTCCCTCTCAACAAGAAAGGAATCAATCTGTCCCAATCCGGTACCTTTGGAATGTTCTTGCATACGCACATGCAACATGCAACTCTTGCATGAAATACTTCTCTAGAGTTGTTTGCACATGCAACACTTCTTTAGTGTTGTTCGCATTAGAACAACTGAATAGCCTCCAAACAACTGAATCAGTATAATACATTTGTCATCAGAGTCTTCTGACTGTTGCTAGCTACTCCACATGTCTACTGGACTCTTTGCGTTGTTGACATATGCATCCATGCACTCTACATTGTTGCCAGCTATGCAGTAGGAGATAAGAGGGCTGGGAAATGATCTCATCTCCCACTATAGCAAATCAAGAACTCATTTTCAATTACAATGCTAGACCTCGTCGTTTTATATACGTTCCAAATGACGAAACTGCAAGTCAGGAGTAAGAGAATGATTGCGCGTGGATGTCAACTCCATCGTCTGATCTGCAACAGTAGTATGAATTTTGCAACATCAAATGTGTGAAACATTCTGTGAAATCCAAAAGCTTAAAACATCCATGATGCTGAGTTCGACAACGACAAAAAACTATCGATGCAGAGTTAGAAGATGGATCTGAAACATTTCTTTTCGCAGAAGGAAACCTATGGTAGCACGACGAACCTGAAAGAAGAAGAGAGAAGAGAGGGCACCATTAATGGTGCATAGGGATGAAAATCGAGGAGCAAAACGTGATGCTATTGTGGTCACAACTGTGCGGTCGTGTCTAATTTGGGTTTATTGATTTATAAATATTAAAATAGGAACTAATGAAATATAATATCTAATACATTTGTGATCCATAATGTAAATAAATGTATTTTGTGAAGTTTCTAACAATCTACATTAGGGATTTTTGACTCAACTGGTTCGACATTTTATATAATTTTTTAGTTGGTTCCGAAATTTCTGGAATATTATATCTCCCCAACATAAACATCTTGGGAGGATCAAAGTTAGTTTCGAAAATTCTAGAAGTAGGATGTTTTTCTTAAACTTATTTGCTTTGTGTTGGTATTTGAATAACATTCAAATAAGAAAGAAATGGACAAAATATAGAACTAAATCACACAACAAGAAACACAAAGAATTTACATGGTAAAACTTTGACGATTTTCAGGATGTTGAAAATGCGGCAAGATGATGGAGCTTAGTGAAATGAAGTCGCCTTCACTAAGTGGGCCCGCAGGCAAATTCTGGCGCAAAATCTATTTTTAGACTATGTCTATTTTTAGACATATGGAGCATGGTCCGGGGATTGCAGTATGAGATTCTTGGAGTATGTGTCATGTTGGTAAAAATAGATGGGACTATATTTTTTGGACCTATAGGTCGAAGTCTATTTTTAGACTGCCTCTCCTTAAAATAGGGAAGTCAAATATTATTTACCCTTGATAATATTTAGACTATAAACAACAATTTACTCTCTTGGAGCACTTCAGTTCGAGCCTTGGAAGTGGCTCATGCATCTGACAGAGGAATTACGCTATTCCTAGGGTTTGATGGCATCATGCATGGTTGACTTCAGTTAGGACTTCAGTGGCAGAAGTTTGGTGGAGTTAATGAGACGGCTAGTGGAGTTGTGTTCTGTTTATTTTAGTTGAACTGATTGAGATTAGTTTAACTAGCTAATCAATTAGTTATGAGTGGAGTGAATTAAATATTATTTAATTCATTAATTAGTAACTCATTATTCAACTCAAGAACACATCAGTTCACTACAGTGCATGATCGGTTCAGTGGAGACCAGTGAAAGAGGTAGATGAAAGGGTGGAGTTAGCTATCAGTGGCGACATCAGTTGTGCATGAGATTTGCACCACACTTGGAGGAATTGCCCATGATGATTGCGCAGTCAAGCCAAGGAGATTCAAACCTTGGATCTCTATATAGACAGGTCTGGATTTCGCAATAGAGGCAAGGCAATTAGTGGTGAGTTTTGAACCCGTAACCTGTTCAAAACTAAGCTAGTTTGTGTGTAACTTTATGAGAAAGTACTGAGTACTTGTGAGGAGTATTGTATTGAGTTTGTTACATGATTTCTCCATTATAATATACACAATAGCTGCGGGGTTTTCAGCTATAAGCTTTCCCCATACATACTGTGTTAATGTGTATGATGATTTGATGTGTTATCGCTTGATTTTATTTTCGCATGTTTGATGATCTGAGTGGAAGAGATTATGTGTTGCATATAAATTAGAATTGTATGTGATTAGGATAGTCTCGGTGGATAATTAATCATTATAAACTTTGACAGGAGTCAAGGAAACCTCCACGGGGTAAGGGATTGGAATGGAATTATTATTGCTTCAGGTCAAAAATGACTCTCCAATATTACATACAGTCTCTCTGACAATCAATATTTTAATATGGACTATTTTGTTACGTAACTTCCTATAGTTATCAAACTGACTAAACGGTAACTCAGTTTTACTAATTACATCAATACATTTGATGATGATTTGTTGTCATTTCTAACAATCTCCATCTTGAGAACAATTTTCCTAATCCCTTGCCCATGACCATTTAGCATCTCTTCTACAAGCCAAGAGAAGCCAAATGCCATCGTAACTTCTCTACTAGAATTGGCTTTGTGAACATGTCTGCAAAATTCTCTTATGTATGGACCTTCTTGAGAGCTACTTTGTCGTCATCGATCACGTCTTACAAAATGGTACATTACATCAATGTTCTTAGTCTTGCTGTGATAAGCTAGATTTGTGGCCAAATATATAACACCCTACTATCACAGAATACACTCACTTTCTCTTTTGTCTTTCCAATCTCATCAAGTAGACCTTTCAACTAGATTGCCTCTTTACAGGTATATGAAGCAGCTATATACTCTGCTTCAGTAGTGGACAAAGTAATTGTTTCTTGAAGCTTTGACATCCAGCTAATTGCTCTACCTGCAAGAGTAAAGACATATCCTGTAGTAGATCTCCTCTTGTCCAAATCACCTGCATAATCAACATCCACATTTCCACAGACTAAACCTTCATTACCATTAAAGATGATACAATGGTCACGTGTGCCTCTCAAATACCGAAGCATCCATTTCACTACTCGTCAATGTTTTTCTCCTGGATTTTCCATGAACCTGTTGACAACTCTGACTAAATGTGAAATGTCAAGTCTTGTAGATACCATCACATATATTAAGTTTTCTATCGCATTTGCATATGGTACACGAGACGTATACTTATTTTCTTCATCAGTTCTAGGACTCAAACCCAAAGAAATCTTAAAATGGGAAGCTAAAGGAACAATAACATATTTCACATTGTCCATACCAAACTTTGCAAGTAACTTCTCTACATACTTCTGTTGTGATAACCAAAGCATTCCATTTTTCTTATCTCTGTGTATCTCCATGCCCGAGATATGTTTTTAAGCTCCAAGAACCTTCATATCAAACGTCCTAGAAAGTTGAGCCTTTAACCTGTTGATCTCTTCCATGATTTTTCTTGCAATAAGCATATCGTCAACATACAAGACCAAGATAATGAACATGCCATTGAAACTCTTAAAATACACACAATGATCATACTCACTTCTAGTGAAGTTATAGTTCACCATGAAGGAGTCAAATTATTGTACCACTGCCTGGGAGACTAACGCATGCCATACAATGATTTCTCGGGCTTGCAAACTAATATTCTATTGTGACCTTGTATAAAATCTTCTATTTGTTCCATATAAAGCTCTTCATCCAAATATCCATGAAGAAAATTTGTTTTAACATCTAACTGTTCTAACTCAAGGTCAAGTAATGCAGTTAGTGCTAACGCAATACGAAAAGAAACAAGTTTTACGACTGGTGAAAATATCTCATGAAAGTTAATACCTTCAACCTAAGAATACCCTTTTGCTACCAACCTCACCTTATACCTTTCGATACTTCCATCAACATTTCACTTCAATTTGAAGAATCATTTGCATCCGAGAACGCTCCTCCTTCATAAAGTTCTACAAGATCCCAGGTTTTTTTCTTGGCTAAGGAATCCATTTCTTCGTCCATATCCTTTTTCCACTTTTCTCTATCTCCATCATCCATTGAATATTAATAACAAGAAGTTTCCCCTTTTTCTATAATCAATGCAATAGATGAAACAAATTCTTCATATCTTTTGGGTGTTCTTATTTCCGTTGTAGACCTCCTTAGAGTGACTGGTTGTTGAACTTCTACAATTTCCTTTGCATCTTATTCTCTTTTTTTCTTCAGAAGTTTCTCCTTCCTTTCTAATGTCCAAAAAAGGTTTAGTCTTCAATTGAATTTGTTGATTCAACGATACTTCTTCATGTTCAACTTTTTCAACATTTGATTTTAGAAGAGAAGATTCATCAGATGTTACATCTCTACTAATTATTATCTTACCCACAACCTGTATCCTTTCACCGCATAGTCATACACAAAAATACATAACATTTTTCTTTTGGGTCTAACTTAGAATGTAGATTTTTTGGAATAATAGCATAGGAATCACAACCAAAAAATATTAAATGTGAATAATCACAAGAATGACCCAACCGAACTTCTTCAAAAATTTTAAAATTAATGGCAACTGAATGTGGTCTGTTTACCAAATAACAATCAATAGATATTGCTTCTTCCCACAACTCCTTCTACAGGTTACCATTGTTGATCATGATGTTGGATCTTTCCATAAGAGTCTTATTCATACATTCATCAACACCATTTTGATAAGGAGTATAAACAATAGTTTTATGTATAACAATCCCTTCATCCTTGCAATATTGTTCAAATTCTAAGGAAGTGTTATAGGTCAATTTAAGAATCATTCCCAATGAACTGGTCATATTGGACATCATCCCCAGGACCAATGAAATAGGGTCTATCATCCCCTATCATTTTAGTTGCCACATGCCCTACGATAAGAACAAACCATTCATGACTTCTATTGCAAGGTTTCCAAGGGTTGAAGTATATGCTATATCACTTATGAGCTCATAAACGCAGCCTCTCAAGGGACTAACTGCTTTGCATATGTAGTTTCCTCCATTCAAGGGTGCTTTGCAAAGCACTTCCTGAAATTCAAGAGTGCGTTGGTCAAATGGGAGCGAAATTCTCATTGTTCCAGAATCTCCACATGGCCAGTGCCTTCTAGAAGAGTCCATATGTGTCAAACTTCAAATCCATGTGTCCATCTAACACCTCTGAGCTTGGGAATATGTCTTGCATATTATTAGAAATTCATTGATTGAGAAACTACCTTCAGTTGCCCTATAAATTGAGCACAGATCCTAGTGCTAGGGAAGGAAGAAATTTGGTAAAGAAATGTTGTTGGATTCTCAATTGAGTGTGTGATAAGAGTGATATGCTGCTGGTGAGATTTTTATTATGATGAGGCTGGGATGAATGCTGGAGCTGGTGACATCAAATTGATTGCTGGTTGTAACCTCCCCCTTCTATCCATTAATAAAGATTGTTTTTCATTTTCCCATATATGTATCTGTTTATGTTTCTACTTTTCATATGATGGATTCTTAATTGATATATATGTTTCATGTTTAATCGATTTAACTGATTAATTTAAATAGACATATGTATATTGCAATCTCTTTGCTGTTTAATGTTTATACTTGCAGGATCTAGTCTGGCGATCTAAGTTGGATTGGAAGCTACAACAAGAGCGACAAAAGGAGAATAGGAAGCGCTCTGATCAGAAGTAGGTTCCTCTATCTTTTTGTATGTTTATTTACTCTTAGAGAAAGTGTCTGTAAAGTCTTTGATCTGTTGTTCTAAATGCATAACACCACATTTAGGGAATGTGTTTTATCTGTAATTCATAATTCTGCATAACAAATTGGCGACTCCACTGGGGAATTTCCCTTCATTCCTCATGTTTTTGCCTTTTCTTATCCACCCAGTAGCATCTACTGTCAATTATTATACTTTTGAATCAAATAATTTCATTAGAAATGTGTTCAATAGCTTGAATTTTGAATCCTTGTTGCACCCAACGCACTGTTGGTCAAGACACAGTGCTTTGCATAACATTGTCTCCCACTCAGGGTTGCTTTGCAACACACTGTCTCCCTTTATAGAATGCATTGCCCCCTTAGCCAACCAAATTCCCTTTGAATTTGTCATTGCCATCCTACTCAGCCTTTTGTTTGCAGTGTTTTCAATTGTTTGATACCTCATATAGACTAGTGAATTTGCCTAATTCTTCCTCCTTTGAAAAGTAAGTTTGTTCAATGTCTCTTTAAGTGTTTTTCTTTATCATTGAAAAATCAAATTCAAAGTATTTTATTTCTGCATTAGATCCATTTGTTTTTGTAAAGGAAATTGTCATTAAATTCTTCGTTTCCTGTAGGAAAAATTGTAGTTCCATTCTTCATTTTTCCTAAAAGAGAAATTGTTGTTAAATTCATCATTTCTCAAAGAAGAATGCATTTTTTGTTTGTTGATTTGATGCATCTAGTTTCCTTTTTGCATTCACATTAAGGGGACTAAAAATAAAAACATGCATTCTCATATAGTGAATTGTGTGTTTTGCATAGGAACAAGTTAGGAAAGCTGCATATTAGTTTGTGCTCTTTGTTGTTTTCTCTCAAAACTAATTGCTATTTCCCTTTAGTAGCTAGGAATTTCATTGAAAAAGGTAAAATTGAAAAGTTTGCTTATCATTTTAGTTTACATTTTAGGGATTTCCATCACATCATCGCGGTGAACCTTGAAAGGCAAATTGATAAACAAGATCAAATTAAAATTTACATCAATTTACCTAAAAAAGCATTGGAACCATAACGATAACATTTAGAAGGTCTAGGCTAGAGACGTGTTCTAGCGTCGTTAAACATAGCATCTCTCATTAATGCGATACATTTCGAGTGTGATACCTCACTCCATGTACGTAAGTATATCGTAGCTCATCCACGTACCTTTGGGTATATCAAGCGGTGTTATAGTACGAAAAGTAGAAAGGGGTGCTCTCACTGTGCAGTTTCGCATTAGATAGTGCTAATACGGACTTGGGCCTCCATGTACCTTTAGGTATATTTGGGAGGAAAAATTTAGGTTGTTATCCATCCATAGTGAACCAATTCGGCTGCCTTGTAAATTGTGATACACTGAACACAACATTCAGGGAGATTGCCTGCCCGTACTTCTTGGTTCGCCAGGAGGTATTCTATAGTTCATGGTTTCTTGGCAAACCTTTTTCCTAACATTACCCTTTTATTTTGTTTATTTTTTTTTGTTCATAAAATAAATCAGTCATCGTGGAATAAGAAAATCCCTTTCCCCATTGTTCGCGTAGACTTGCAATGAAACCACCTTTACCATCGGAGGTCACTTCTAGTCGACAAAGGCAACATCGCTCTAACGAAACCATTACCATCAGTACCTCTGGTGAAGCATCATCTTCACATATACCAGAGTTAGAACAAGTTGTTTCTACAAATCCTGGTTCGTCTACTGTTGTCGAGATGGAGTCCTCACAAATACCCATGGTCACAATCCATCTAAACAGTTAGACAATACCTCTCGAACCTGATGTTGTTCAACTGGAAGTTGATTAGACCCTGTCTCTTTTTTGCCAGAACATCTGCATATCTAAATCGAATGACCAAAAGTTGTTCCTATATCGATCGCCCCACAATCTATTATATCCATTGAGTCTCCCATATCGTGCATTCAACCTCCTGAAATATACTTTGGGCTTGACGGTGAAATCCTTCCACATGGTTTAATTTCAATTGAAGAAATACCACAAGACGAAACACCTTTAACTCCAACTCATTTTGGGGCGGAGCTTTGCCTGTACGAGTCTTTTCCTTATTCACCTACGTCTACTTTTGTTGATCCTATACCTATTAAAGTTCATGTCAATCCAATAGGGTATACATTTGGTCAAGTAATCATGGCTGAACCAACATCTTCGGCTGGATCATCTGTTCCAATTGCGACAGCACCTGCTCTCGCTACCCCATCGATGTTCACAACTTCACCAGAGTCATATTTACATGGTGGCCCTATGGTCTGATCAGGTTATAAATCTTTATCTGGAATTTTCTCTAGTGCATCTTCAAATCCATGGACTTCACCAATGTCATCTTCTAGTATTCTAACTGGTAAACATATAGTGAGTATTAAAAGGCTTGATCATTTATATCCATCATCAGGGAAATATCAAGCTGGTCCATCTGGGTATATTCCATCCAGTACAATCTCAACTGGACTCCTGGCATTTGGAGAACAATATTTTCTATCTTATTATACTCCTCATGCTGGGGGGGCAACCTATGGTCACCCACTTTTATAGTACTCCGTCGTTATTTGTTCATCCTAATGTCGAAATGAATGTTTGTCAATGGCAACCCACTCTAGCTATCCAACCACAAATGATTTTGTACACTCGTATCAACCAGTTCAACTTGTTGCACCCACATCAACTCCACTTGTTAATACATCTTTACCCCTGCTACAGACTCAAATTTTTGTTCCTCAACCATTTCAGGCAGATCCTTCAACCCAATATCCTCAAGTTTTGGGCCCTCAGACTCTAACTCCTTCCGCTGGTTTACAACAACCACCTGTATCCGGAATCATTTATTCACAAAATGGATTACCATATTATGGGATGTTGCAGCCACAACCAGGTTATACCTATCCTCAACCGAATCCAAGTTATCCTAATTTGGGTTATAACATTGGTGGACAGACCCCTTGGTAGCCACAAGCACAAATGCCACAACCTTCATTTCAAAAAGTATCGTACCCAGGTTTTGGTCAACATAATCCTCAAGATTTTTCATATCAAAACAACCCCTATCTGGGTTACTAGCAATAGATCCCTTATGCTGGTGCTCAAAGGCCTGTTGCCGAAGAAATTCCATCATACCCTGGCTATTCTCAACCCGATCTCAATCGACAGTTTCCCTTTGTTGCAACTTTAGAGTTACTGGATTTAAACAGACTCACTAATGATCCAATCAACTATGCTCCTTGGTGGTCAGTGATACCTCATAAATTACACTCGGATGTTCCTAAGTTCAATGGAAACCCTGGGGACGACCCTTCGACTCATTTTATGACTTAACATTTGTGGTGTTCATCTAACTCCCTGAATGATGACTTTGTTCAACTACGTCTTTTCCAACATACGCTCATTGGTCTGGCTGCAAAATTGTACATTGAGTTACCTTGAGCTTCTTTTGATAATTTCACTGCCCTAGATACTATATTTTTGACTCACTTCCAGTTACCCATACGATATGAAACTGGAATGTTAAGTCCCTATATTAATAGTGTAGCCCCTTATTATGTTAGTGTAGCCCCCCTTATTGTTATTATTGTACCCCTGTAACCCCCATATTGTTATTATTGTGCCCTTACATTATTATTGTTAGGTCGGCTAGGATTACATCGTGGCCCCACTAGGATTATATTGTGGCCCCATGGACTCCTATATATAGAAGGAGGTTTTGTTCATTTGTATCATCCAAGAATTGTTCATTTATGTAATGTATTGGAGGTTTCCCCTCGAAGTGGCTTATTTCTAAGGCATTGATATCTCTTTTCTTCTATTTTTGGAGCTGGTTACACAACATTTGGTATCAGAGCTTTGGATTCTAGGGTTTCGCTGCTCCAAACAGGTCATCGTGGCATTTTCGCTATAAATTTTTTCTACGAAGTTTCAGAAGCTGAAATTTTTAGGGTGCGAAGACGAAATCCTGAGGAAGATTTTCTAAAATTTCAGAGCTTGGTTCACAATATTTTCGGAGATATGATCTGTGGAAGTTAGGTCTTTTTTCAGGCTCCTAAACAGGTCATCGTGGAATTTGCGCTATAATTTTTTTTCTACGAAGGTTCAGAATCTGAAATTCATATGGTGTGAAGTTGAAATCTTGAGGAAATTCGTCAAAAAATTTCAGATCTTGGTTCGCAAAATTTTTGGAGATATGATCTGTGGAAGGTAGTGCTTTTTCAGGCTCCTAAATTTCATCTCAAAGAGGTGATCGTGGGAAAATTTCAATAAATCTCTCTCTGAGCATCGGATTGGAGTGCCGTAAAAAGTGGTCGCAAGTACACAGATTTTAGTTTCTTAGCTATCAATTTCATAGAAAAAGGACCAAACAGTGACACGTGGCAATTCGTACAAGTTCGCTCTACTGAACCAGTCCATAATTAGGTCATTGTGGGAGATTGGACACAACTTTGTCTTGGAGAATCCAAATCAGGTCAGACCTGTGGCATTCAAAAGATAATTCAGAGGGATACATTGATACTAAAATTCAAATATTTAAGTGTTGCAGTCATAGAGATAATCCAATTTCATTATCGAGCTCCTCAAAATCAAGAGAAAGGTGTGTATCTGGTTTTTAAAATTGCATAACGTTTGTTTGAAAAAGCAATTGAAGTGATTCCAAGTGCATATTTTAGAATTTTATCAGTATTGGGTTCTGTAATGCCTCCAAAAAATAATTCCATACCCATTAATCCCTCAAAAAGCCATACTATGACGCATGAAGAGGAAGAGTTGTAGTATGAGATATCAAAATTACGGTACCAAGTGCAACAAGTTTCGATCTTACGAAGAGCAATTGAAGATGAAATAGATGGTTTAAAAGTAGAAATGGAGGATAAGTTGGATGGTTTGAAGGATAAAATAATAGCAAATATGGATGATAAATTAGTGGAAGATCACATCGAGCATCAACAACAAGTTCTCCAACTCTCAAAGGATAACCCAACTTTGGTGCAGAATCTAATGAAACAACAAGAAGATCAACATGACATTGAAAGAAGTTATGAAGTAGTCACAAAAACAAGAACTCGACAAGTACGATCAATTTCAAAGTATCTTAGCAAGTGGAAGAACTTTCCTGTAAAAGATTCCACATGGGAGGATGAGAATTTTATACAGAAGCATCAAGAAATAATCAAGCGTTGAGGACAACACTTGTTTGAAGGAGAGGGGCATGTTAAGCCCCTATATTAATAGTGTAGCCCCTTATTATGTTAGTGTAGCCCCCATTATTGTTATTATTGTACCCCTGTAACCCCCATATTGTTATTATTGTGCCCTTACATTATTATTGTTAGGTCGACTAGGATTACATTGTGGCCCCACTAGGATTATATTGTGGCCGCATGGACTCCTATATATAGAAGGAGGTTTTGTTCATTTATATCATCCAAGAATTGTTCATTTATGTAATGTATTGGAGGTTTCCCCCTCGAAGTGGCTCATTTCTAAGGCATTGATATCTCTTTTCTTCTCTTTTTGGAGCTCATTGGTCTGGCTACAAAATGGTACATTGAGTTACCTTGAGCTTCTTTTGATAATTTCACTGCCCTAGATACTATATTTTTGACTCACTTCCAGTTACCCATACGATATGAAACTGGAACGAAACTCTTGACTAATTTTAAGAAGACTAATGCTACTTACATTTATGATCATATTCATGAGTGGCGTCGTCATCGTAGAATGGTTAAGACATTTATTCTTGATCAGCTCCTTGCTGAGTGGTTCATGAAGTCCCTGTTACCATCTATAACTGAGGATGTGGCTAAGGTTGGCATTGTCATTGAAGAGTAGGTCATTGCTTGTGCCCAATATTTAGACTTGATTTATACTAAGTTTGGCACAATCTATGAGAAAATTGCCAACGCGCCGTGATCTAATTTTACTGTTCCTCCTCCATCAAAGGACTCTCATGCTGGAGACGGTATAATTGGTACTGCAAGCACACATCACACTACTACATCTGATCCTGTGCCTTCTTCCAAAATACATGTTGTGTCATCTGACAAGGGAAAAAGTGACAAGCAACCCAGAAGTAAGAAAAAATGGAAATCAAAGAAAAAGAAAACTTTTACCCCACAGGAAACATCATCTGATCAATCGTCTGGAAACCGTAAACCTCATTACCCTTTCATAATCTGTAATGAGGAACATTTTGTTCAGGATTGTACTCACTGCGCTAAAGTCTAAAAAATGGTTAATACCTCACACGCATCAGCTGTGTTGACAGATCCATTTTCGAATCCAGACACAAATTTGGTTGCTACGGATCCAGCTTCTAGTTCCCAAGTGCTTATGCTATCTGTCACGAAGCCATCGATAGATGTTTTGGTGTCAATGCACAATAAATATTACAGTAGTCAAGCCACTGATCAACCTACTACCTCGACCATGAATCCATCCACATAATCGATACCTCCACCTGCTATCCCTGAATTGACAATCAAGCCACCAAAGGGAGTCCTTCATAAATCGACATTTAATCCTCGATCAAGAGCTGCTTAATATTATAATATAGTTGAAGATTTGGCTCAATTCCATTCAGCTATGTTAGTGCTTGAGGTGCTACAAAATTGTCCCTCCTAGAAGCAGGCTTTGTTGTCAGAAATTGGTGAAATTGATCTGACTGATTCTAATCTCGTAGTCTTTAATCATACAGGCTATGTGCCACAATTACGAGCAAAATTGGCATTCACCATCTAAGTAAATGTTCTCAATCACCTTGTTCATCATACTATTATTGATGAGGGAGCATCTACGTGCATTATGTCTCTAAAATGTTGGAAGTCACTTGGCTTTTCGCGCCTATCTCAATCACCAATGACGTTGAAAGCCTTTGATGGATGTACATATAAGCCTTGAGGCATTATCAATAACCTGCATGTTGAACTAGGGGGAAAAATAGTGAATGTTGAAGTTGAGGTCGTTGACGAACCCCTTGACTACAATATTTTACTTGGAAGGCCATGGGTATATGCTATGACTACGATAGTTTCTAAATATTTTAGAATGATCGCCTTTCCACATAAAGGTGTTATCACAGTCATCAATCAACTATCCTTCTTTGCCTCCAGTTCCTAGATAACTGGAAGTGTTCTGTTAGTTTACGCACCCCAACTCGCACTTCAGAACATTGGTGTAGGACTCTTAAAGGATTCCACTCTCATGAGAACCTTTGCATTATCGCCACCTGCGATGTCAGTAGAAATTGAAAACATAGAGACCTGCTACATGATCTCTTCCACTCCATATGGCTTAAGAAAGAGTACGGGTGATTCTAAAATTGTTACGCTGGATGAGTTTCTGTCGCCCAACCCTATTGAGTTGGCATAGCAATCAATATATCTGGCTTGGGCAGCAAATCCGAAATCATCGTCGTTGGTCGTTTGGGTTGATCGTTCATTAGATTATGGTACTCCATCTGATCCTTTTTCCTCAACTTTCTTGACAGATGAGAATATTCTGGAAACCATGATGTCGGAAGGAGAATCATGGGAATATTGTCATCATCATTCCCATCTTCCTGATTATGAAGATGATAATATTAGTGAACTATATCACCCATCGATCAAAAATTTATTTTTGAATTCTTTTCCTATTAATGCAATCGATTTTGAGTGAAATTTATCAAATATTGAAGAAACTATTTCTATCAATATTTTGACCAAACCCGGCGTTGTAGAAAACATTCATGTCTACGTGTCTTGTTCTCCATTAGAAATCGAAACATATCGCTCTCTCTTTCATGAATTTCGTGACATATTTTCTTGGTCTTACGAGGAAATGCCAGGCATAGATAATAGTATCATTGAACACACTATTAATATGTACCCTGACGTCAAGCCAATACGTCAACGCCTTCTTCCTGTTCATCCGAAGAAGACCGCTACCATTAAAGAAGAAGTTGAAAAACTTTTGCGTGTTGGTTTCATTTATCCTGTTCCGCTAAGTAGTGGGTTTCCTATATCGTTCCTGTTATGAAAAAATAAGGAACCATCAAAGTGTGCGTCGATTATCGGGATGTCAATATTGCTTATCCAAGAGACAACTATCCTACTCCCTTTATCGACCAGATTATTGACGATTGTGCTGGATGTGAAATATTTTTGTTCATGGGTGGATTTTACGGCTACAATCAAATCAATATCGGCCTAGAGGACCAATATAAGACAAAATTCATCTGTCCCTAGGGCACATTCGCTTACCGGAAACTCCCGTTTGGTTTAAAGAATGATGGGGAAACTTTTCAGAGAGAAATGGATTATGCTTCCAATGACATCAATAACATTTTTCAACCCTATCTGGATGATTTACCTGCGCATTCACGAAGCCAGACTGATCACCCAATGCATTTGAGAGCTATCTTTTTATGTTGCCGACACTACAAAATACGCCTCAATCCACATAAATGTCTGTTTTTTGTTGGTTCTTGTCGTTTGCTAGGATTCTTCGTCTCAAAAGAAGGAATTTGAATAGACCCACTAAAGGTCCAGACCATTCTTGATTTGCCTGCACCATCAAAGTTTCTTCAGTTACAGAAACTTCAAGGAAAGGCTAACTTCCTAAGGAGGTTCATAACCAACTACACTGAAATGGCTAAAGGATTTTCTCAGCTCTTGAAAAAGGGGATTCCCTTCCATTGGGACCAAGTTGCGCAAGCTTCTTTTGATGTTGTCAAAGATACACTTTTCCAGGCGTCATTAATGTATCCCCCCAATTATCAGAGTGATTATTTCTTATATATTGTCGCGGCTGACACAACCATTGCTATGGTATTGGTCCAAGTAGAAAATGGGATAGAACATCTGATTTATTATTTGAGTCGTAATCTCAATGATATGGAAGTGGAGTATTCATACATAGAAAAGCTTGCCTTAGCAACTATTCAAGCTATCAAAATATTTTTCCACTATATCCTGTTCCGGAAGACCATTGTCGTTTCGGATTGTAACCCCATGACTTATATCTTATCATGTCAATTTTGTTGGAAATACTGAGGGGGGGGGGGTGGGGGGTGGGGTGAATCAGTATTCCTTTTAAATAGAGCATTAGTTAATCTTCAATTATTATTAGTGTTTGTACAATGATAGTAGCAAACAAGAGGAACACAAATGCACACAGTTTTTAAGGTGGAAAAACACTCTGGGACAAAAACCATCTAATGCTTTTCTAATAATTCTTTAATATTCAACTCCAATTGAAAATAAAGCTCCAACTTCCTAGAATCTAGAAAAGAATTCTTCTCCAGCTCCCACTGGATGGACGCTCCAACACTCGGGATTCTTCAGTAGTCAACTAAACAGATGCCCCAACACCCAATGAGCTACAACTCACCCTAGCACCACCCTACCACCCTAAAGAAGAATAAAAGAAGAATGGACTCCCGTACTAGGGAAAATGGTCCACTTTACAATGATATAGAATGATGTAGAAGAAGAAGATATACTAGGCCATAAACCCAACTTTGACACAACCACCTAATGATGATCCTAGACCTCCCAACACTGCCTCTTCAACCCTTGGCAGATAAACACTAGTACAATTTGTACAATAATGTATTTATAATGACTAAGTACAATGATACCTTTACAATGATGGTATGGAGTGCTGCCCACTTGAAGACTTCATATGATGAAATTCTTGCTGCTATTATGCACCTTGGCTGCTTCTCTTGTCATGCTACCTTCTGCTGCACCTTGCTTTGCTTTGCTGCCGTAGAAAGTCTGGTCCTTTGCAACCCTTGACAACACATGATCTAGCTTTTTCTTGCCTTCTAGGAGCTCGATATTGAATCTGGTGTATCTCTATTATTCAGATCCTCAATATTTGATTTTCGGTCCTGTAGTAGTCCTCTCAGTCCTCTTTCCAATGTCACAGGTCTGACCCAATTTGGATTCTTCAAGAGAGAGTTATACCCAATCTCTCACAATGCCCTATTTATGGACTGTTTCAATAGAGCACACTTGTACGGTGTGCCACGTATCACTGTTTCTTCATTTGGCTCTAAATTGATAGAGCTAAAATCATAGACTGTGAAATATCCTCCACTTTTTATAGAATTCCAATCCGATACTTAGAGAGAGAGTTATGACGAATTTACCAAGGTCACTTCTTTGAGGTGAATTTTAGGAGCTTGCAAAAACCCTGACTTCCACAGATCATTTCTCCAAAAATATTGCCCACCTTGATCTGAAATTTTTACAGCAGCTTCCTCAAGATTTCAATTTTTTCTTAAAAATTTCAGCTTTTGAACCTCCGTAAAAAAAAAGTTAGAGCGAAAATTCCACGATGACCTGTTTCAGATGGTGAAATCCCTTACATAAGGAGGAAATGAAGATCACAATTTATATAAATGATTAAGTTGAGAGGGGCTTCAACAAGTGAATGTGGGAGGGATATTATGAGCTTAAAAAATATTAATTATGACTTTTCAATGACCCATGCCCCAACCCAATGGGGTTTTAGGCCACTAACTGGGGGTACAAACTTCAAACATGAATATCTCTCAAACCGTGAAGAATTACATGGAGTGCCATATATCAACGGAAACATCTCGACAAGTAGAAACCATAAAAAGCATCATTGACCCAGAATATATTAATTTGGTAGGTCAAAATTCCCATGCAATATTGGGTTAGCCCCTGGTGCTGCTTAGGTTGACATCAATGACAACCGCTGATCAACAATCTCCCCCTTTGGCATTGATGGCAACACAAGTACTCCCCCTGCGATCATGACACCTCTTCCTACAACATTCTCTCCCCCTTTAATATCATTGGCAAAGGGTAACTCCCCCTGAAACACAACCATCCTGTGGACCTGTACACACTTCCACTCCCCCTGACAGACAACCATCCTGCAGACCTGTAATCTACTTCCACTCCACCTTTATATTCTGAAAAAAGGAAAATCTAGTGAGAACTTGGGAGAATCCCAAGCTTCTGGCAAAGATATTCCAATGCTGGAAAATATTTAATATGTGATTCTTTTGGTGCTGCTTGGAATCTTGCTACTTGTCCAACTGCTTGCATAACATTTGGTCGGGAGGCTATTACATATAGAAGACTGCTAATCATAGATCTATACAACCTTTGATCCACATCCTTAGATGAGTCGTCTATGCTCAATTTGCAACCTGTTACCATTGGAGTAAGAATGGGTTTGCAATCTTCCATTTTAAATTTCTTGAGAATTTCCTTGATGTACTTGGCTTGACATATAAATATTCCTTTCTCTTGCTGAGATATTTGAAGCCCTAAGAATTATGTCGGCTCACCAAGTAAAGACATCTCAAAATCACTTTGCATCTTTGTAGCAAACTTCTTACTTAGTCGATCATCATTACTACCAATTATTGTATCATCCTCTTTAGCTATTAGACATGCTTTAGTTGCTTCATCTAGAATATATATGTCATTTGGAGCTCGACTTGCTGTAGCCACAATTTCACCATACACGCCTTTCCTAATTTCACATTTTGTGGAGTTGAATAGTATTGTGTGTCCTTGATCACACATTTGTCCAACACTGAGCATATTGTGATTCATGTTTTCAACCAATAGAACATTCTTGGCTAGAGCATCTTTGCTTCCGAGAGTGACAGTACCCGATCCTATAATATTTGAAGATCCATCATTTCCAAAGGACACGGTTCCATCCTTCTTCTCTTTCAGAGATACAAATTTATTTCTATCTCCAGTCATATGCATTGAGCAACCGCTATCAACATACCACACATCTTTGTTCTTTTGAGCCTTGAAAGTGAGAGCACAATTATCATTCTTCTTCTTCTTCCATGTTCGTTTGTTTTGTGGCTTCAAAGATTCTTCTGGAGGATTTTCAAGTCTGTAGTCTTTGGCTATGTGTCCAAAGTTTCGACATTTGTAACATTCAATAGTATTTCTTAAATGTTCAAATCTATTGATGTTTCGCTAAGCCCTGGGAGGTTCATATTTGACAGATCTCCTGGAATTGTATTCGTTCCTAGGGTACGTGCGACATTCCACAGCTTTATGACCAAATTTTCCACATGAATAACAGTAGCCATAAAAAATATGTTGGTACCTGGATGCAAATTTTCATCGAGGAATTGTCTTCAAAGGCTGTTCTTGCGAATCTTGTCCAATGAAGTCTACATGCATGTCAGATCTCATAGGTTCATTGTATTTTGTTGTAGAAGGTCCTGCTTCTTCTTCTTTGTAACCGATGCCAGTTTTGTCATTGTAAGATCGTTGTTTGTTGATGAGTTCTTCCAATGCCCTTGAGCTGTTGGCATAGTTTTGGATAGTTTTTCCTTTCTTCACTTCCTCATGCAGCGAGACTACTTCGTCTTCTAATTCTTCCCTTTCTTGGTTGCTTTCTTCCAACTTCTTTTGAAGTGACTCTTCAATGCATTTGTGTTCTTCATCTTCAATTTTGAGACCTTGAACTTGTTCTTCAAGAGTTTTGGAACGGATCTTCTCCGCCTTGATATCTTTTATAAGCTTGATTGCTTCCTCATAAAATTATTCTATGGTCCATCCTTCTTCTTCATTGTTTGATACCTCTTGTTTATTGTGCTTGGCTATAAACAATACTCTCTCATTGGCTTCTTCTTCACTGTCATTGTCTTCATCGGATGATGAACTATCTTCTTTAGAGAGAAAGTTCCTTTTGGATCCTTGCTTGTTGAATTTCCTAAAGCATTTCTTTCCTTTTGAGTTGCCATTACTTTTGTTTGGACATTTTGCTGCAAAATGCCCAACCTCATTACAGCTGAAACATATCAATGGAAGTTTACCTTTTAATTTTCCCTCACTAGGTTTTTGTTTGCTTGTAAAGTAAGCATATTCTTCATCTGAAAGACCTTCTCCATCATCTCCCTTTTCTTTACACTTGCAGGTGCATGTCATTTCAATTGAAGGTTGTTTGTCCTTATTGGTTTGCTTAGATGCAACAAACGCAGTTTCTAGATTTGAAGTACCCTTTTCTTCATCAAGTCTCGTTTCATATGCTATGAGAACTCCATGTAATTCTTCCTTGCTGAGTTTGTCTAGATTTGCACTGTATTCTAAGACCAATACCTTTGGGTTGAATCTCCCTGGTAAAGTTCTAAGAATCTTCCGTATAATAGTCTTCTCGTCAACTGTCTCTCCCAATCCTTCCAGAGCATTGGTTATTTCATCAACGTATTGGAAGTATGCAGCAATGTTGCAATCTTCTTTCATTCTGAGTTGCTCAAATTTTGATCTATAGATTTGAAGCTTTGCTTCTTTGACATTTGAGTCACCTGCATATATATTCTCAAGCTTGTCCCATACATTTTTGGCAGTTTTACAACCCAACACCTTATGATAAGCAGATTCAATAAGTCCACCGATAATAATATTCTTTGCTTTTGCATCATTTACCAAATTCTTCTTACCTTGTTCATCCGCAGTTGATGCAAATCCATTTTGAACAGTGTCCCATACTTCGTAACCTTGCGCCAAGAGATAGACCTCCATTCTTCCTTTCCAGAGTGCATAATTATTTTCATTGAATAGAGGTACACCATTCTTGGTATGCTCTGTGACCTTCTTCTAGCTGTTAAACTGCTATTGAAGGAACCAAGCTCTGAAACCAATTGTTGGAAACACTAAGAGTGGGGGGGGGGGGGTGAATCATTATTCCTTTCAATTAGAGCATTAGTTAATCTTCAATTATTATCAGTGTTTGTACAATGATAACAGCAAACAAGAGGAACACAAATGCACACAGTTTTTAAGGTGGAAACCCACTCCGGGAAAAAAACCACCTAATTCTTTTCTAATAATTATTTAATATTAAACTCCAATTGAAAATAAAGCTCCAAATTCCTAGAATCTAGAAAAGCATTCTTCTCCAACTCCCACTGGATGGACGCTCCAACGCCCGAGATCCTTCAGTAGTCAACTGAACGGATGCCCCAACACCCAATGAGCTACAACTCACCCTAGCACCACCCTACCACCCTATAGAAGAATAAAAGAAGAATGGACACTTGTACTAGGGAAAATGGTCCACTTTACAATGATATAGAATGATGCAGAAGAAGAAGATATACTAGACCATAAACCCAACTTTGACACAACCATCTAATGATGATCCTAGACCTCCCAACACTGCCTCTTCAACCCTTGGTAGATAGACACTAGTACAATTTGTACAATAATGTATTTACAATGACTAAGTACAATGATACCTGTATAATGATTGTATGCAGTGATGCCCACTTGAAGACTTAATATGATGAACTTATTGTTGTTGTTATGCACCTTGGTTGCTGCTCTTGTCATGCTACCTTTTGCTACACCTTGCTTTGCTTTGCTTCCGTAGAAAGTCTGGTCCTTTGCAACCCTTGACAACACATGATCTAGCTTTTTCTTGCCTTCTAAGAGCTCTATATTGAATCTCGTGTATCTCTATTATTTCAGATCCTCAATATCTGATTTTTGGTCCTTTAGTAGTCCTCTGAGTCGTCTTTCCAATTTCATAGGTCTAACCCAATTTAGATTCTTCAAGAGAGAGTTATACCCAATCTCTCACAATGCCCTAATTATGGACTGTTTTAGTAGAGTGCACTTGTACGGTGTGCCACGTGTCACTGTTTCTTCATTTGGCTCTGAAATTGATAGAGAGAAAATCATAGACTATGCACTATCCACCACTTTTTATGGAATTCCAATTCGATACTCAGAGAGAGAGTTATGACGAATTTACCAAGGTCACTTCTTTGAGGTGAATTTCAAGAACCTGCAGAAACCCTGACTTCCACATATCATATCTCCAAAAATGTTACGCACCTTGATCTGAAATTTTTACAGAAGCCTCCTCAGGATTTTGGCTTCACCTCATAAAAATTTTAGCTTCTGAACCTTCGTAAAAAAAAATTTAGAGCGAAAATTCCACGATGACCTATTTTAGATGGTGAAATCCCTTACATAAGGAGGAAATGAAGATCACAATTTATATAAATGCTTAAGTTGAGAGAGGCTTCAACAAGTGAACATGGGAGGGATATTAAGAGGTTAAAAAATATTAACTATGAATTTTGAATGACCCACGCCCCAACCCCATGGGGTTTTAGCCCACTAATTGGGGGTACAAACTTCGAACATGAATATCTCTCAAACCGTGAAGAATTACATGGCATGCCATATATCAACAGAAACATATCGACAAGTAGAAACCATGAAAAGCATTATTGACCCAGAATATATTACTTTGGTAGGTCAAAATTCCCATGCAATATTGGGTTAGCCCCTGGTGCTGCTTGGGTTGACATCAATGAAAACCACTGATCAACAAATTTATGGGGGGCAAGTATTCAAAATGGATTGTCATTTTGAAGGAATTTGATTTGGAATTCATCAAATCCAAGTCAAAGAAGTATTTAGTTTTGGCTGAGCTTCTTTGTGACCTTCCCTCTAATAGTACTGCTACTACATTGGAACCATCTATTCTCGACGAGTCTCTATTTTTGATCGGATCATATGATCCTTGGTATGGGGATTTTACCATTTATCTCCAAACCCAGAATTTTCGGCCTGATACCTCTCACTCTGACCAATGACGTATTTGATACCAAGCCAAAAATTATCTGATCATCGACAATACACTTTATCATTGTGGTGTCGATACAATTTTAAGAAGCTGCCTCACTCATGAGGAGGCCGAAAAGGTTTTAAATGATTGTCATGTTGGGGCTTGTGGTAGACATTTGTCTGGATACGCTACCGCGTAGAAGATACTCTGCGCCGGTTAATTTTGGCCTACCATATTCGCGACTGCATCCTCGCGGTCAGAATTTGTCATACGTGCCAGATATTTGATCGTAAAATCCGCAAACCTCTAGCGCCAATACATCATGTTGTTTCTTTGGGACAATTTTCAAAATGGGGCATTGAATTCATGACCTGTAACCCTCGTTCGTCCGAGGGGCATGGTTATATTATTGCCGCAGTAGACTACTTTACCAAGTGGGCCAAAGCGATGCCTACATTCAACAACACATGACAAACATATTCATTGCTTTTCTTTAATCATGTCATTGCATGGTTTGGGGTCCCACAGGCTATAGTCATAGATCATGGTAAGCATATTCGTAATCACATGATGATTGAGTTGACTGCCAAGTTAGGATTGTCTCATGATAGTTCTACTCCTTATTATCCACAATCAAATAGAAAAGTTGAGGCAATTAACAAAATTCTTAAACGAATGCTTCAATGAATGATAGGAGTTCATAAACGAAACTAGAATGTGATCCTGTACTCCGCCTTGTGGGCGTACCAAAACTTGGTAAGAAACTCAACTGGATTTACCCCTTTTCAATTGGTGTATGGTCTGGAAGCTATCTCGCCAATCCAATGTGAAATACCGTCATTAAAACTCACAATCAACTTGTTACCTGACACCTTAGATGAAGAAGCACATCTTTTTAACCTCATCCATCTTGATGAAATGCGTCGTGAAGCTCAATTGGCCAATGAAGCACATAAGAGACATATAAAGGCACAATACAACAAGTATGTCCAGCCTCGCATTTTCTCAGAGGGCAGCTTGGTTCTTCTTTATGATCATGAAGCTGATGTAATAGGTATAGGGAAATTTGAACCATTATGGCATGGCCCCTAGATTGTCAAAATATTTCTTGCTAAGGGTGCCTACGAGTTGGTAGATTAGGATGGAATTCCATTGGCACAGCCCCGAAATGGGTTGTATCTGAAACGTTACTATGCTTAATCATGAACATAGTAATTTTTTGTATTATATTGTATATATATGCTGTAGATTTGCATTCACTATCTTAGTTTGTTTTTTAGAGTTTTCTTGACGTTAATAATCCGCTTTATTTTTCATCACAAATGTCTGAATCTTTGGAACCATTCGTTAGGTATGCTGATGGTGCTAGTCGTAGTACGCAAAATCTATCCTCTGTAGCGTGGGCCATTTTCACTTTGAACGGAGAGTTAGCAAGTTTTCAAGGGATTGTATCGGTAGGTCGACAAAAAATATCGCTGAGTATAGCACATTGATTGAAATTCTCTCTGATGCCATTTCATTTGATGTTAACTGCATCATCATAAGGTTAGACTCACAACTTGTGGTATTACAACTTACTAATGTTTATACTGTTAGAAATCCAACATTGCATCGTATGTTCCTAAGAGTTCGACTTTTGGAAAGATATTTTCATTTCATTCAATATCAACACATTTCCATAAACTTGAACACATTGATTGATTCTTTAGCGAATTATGTTATAAACATACATTTGCAACACATGTAAATATACATTCACATAATTGAATAGGATTGTGCAATAAACATTGGAAAACACTGAAATCAAATAGATATATAGTTATAGGTTTTTACAAAAAAATTTCCCAAGACACATTGGTCATCTGACCTCAAAATGCATGCAACATGTCAAAATTAAACTAGTGATGCTCATGGTAACATGCTATCGATATAGCTATCCTATGCAGTAACTGTATCCAATGGTTAAGAACACCAATAGTGTGGTGCTGTAGTCGCATGGGTAACTCTTCAATCTGGCAATCTAGAATCCCTAAGGTCAACCCCGCTATGTGCTTCCGAAGCTCAATAAGAGTCTCAACCATGTCTAAATCTTGAAGGGTTGCTCTAGCGACAACCCTCTCTGCTGGCTCATCCGCTCCATGCTCTTGTTCGTGCACTGGTTGAACTTGACCCACATCTACATTACATTAAAACATTAGTTTAGTATTGGGAAAACATCAAAATACAAAAACATGTATAAACCTTAGAAAAATAAAAAACATGGTCAAAGCATTCTTACCGATTACACCCCACTGAGCGCCTTCTGGTAAATCTAAGTCTGGATCTCCTCAGAAATCGACGCCTGCATATGCATGCTCATCGATGGCAATAACTTGTCACCTGAAACAAGCGAAGAATGCAGTCGAGAACACGATGGATGATTGGCCTGCATGTCTAGCCATCAGTTCTACCCATATCTGCATCCTCATATCTCTAGGGTTAGACATACCCAATGTCACATGCTAAGGCTGCAACAGTGGAATCCACTCTAAGGTAAAAGAAATGAGGATCAAACCACAATTGAAGTTTTTCTTCCTTCCTCCCTTTGCCTTGCTCAATTGTTCTTTTATTTGAGAGAGTACAGCTTCAGGCCAGTTGAAAACTGTTGGTTCCATGTACTCTACGCATACTGCATATAAGATTTGTTCGCTACATGTAGTGTAACGATACCAGCAAGCTTTGCAATCGTGAATATAATGGTTCTCAATGGAAAATCACGAATGTCACGGATGTTTATTTTCCCATCCTTGCTTGGCTCTGCCCCTGGATAGCAATACTGCAAAATATATTCTCACCATCTCTCCTCCGAGAGCAGACCCTAAGAGAGAAATGGGTAAGCCTCTCCTCGACAAGCCTGTCAAAAAATATATGTCCTCCATTGTAATAGGAACCACTTTGTTCCTAATGTGAAATGCCTTAATTGCTGGATCCCATGCACAAACAAGGAAATCCAAAAGTTCTATTTGTTGCCTCATGCCTGATAAGCAGAAGTAATTTAATAACCCACAATCTCTTAAGGCTCTTACAGTACCCAGATCATTAAGGGAAATCATATTTTGTTCTTCATTCTCTCTTTCTCTCCAAGTAATTGTCATTCTAGTCCGATGAATCCCTGAAACATAACCATAAGACTCATTAGAATCTTTTTCATGCAAAAAATTAGGCAAAATTTGGTTACAATGCAAGAATAAAAAATGTGAATTGCACCCAACGCAGTCTTGGTCAATAAAAAATGTGTTGCATATGCACATAGGCCTCATTTTGAGTGCTTTACAACGCAATTTTCGATGCCCAAGGGTGCGTTTCCCTCTTTGGAAAAAGAATTTACCCTAAGGGACCCAAATCCCTAAAAAATTGCAATTAAATGGCTACTGAAAGAAAGAGGTGGTTTATGGCACCAACCTGGATCAAACAGCGATTAAAATCGTCCACAGAATCGATCGCAATCAACAACTGAAGTTTGGGGGCAAAAACAGGTTCAGAGCTCCAAAATGCAAATGGTAACTTTCAAATGGTAAAAATGAATACTAAAACGATTTTAATTAGTCATTTGATTATTTGAAAATCATATTTATTGCTGTGACTATGGTTTTATTCAATTTTTATCATGAAACATGTATTTTTAATCCATTTGATGTTGTTCTGAACCGGTTTGCAACTAATGAGCAGATTAGTCGTGCACATTTATTTAAAGAATGATTTAACCACAAAGCATACTTTTATCCTTATTTTCGAGCTTTGATAAAAACAAAAAAGGACTTGAAGCACACTTTTATATCTTTTTCAAGCTTCGATAACAGCGAAAAAGGAACCCTTGGAGTCTTCTTTTAGCTCTTTTCAGACTCCGATAATGTGAAAATATTGTCGAGCACTTTTCTTTTCGAGCTTGTAAAAGTAAATGAATTGATATCTACTCAGTATAAGTTTAACCCTTTTTCGGATTCAGATAGATTATTTATGAAAAAGGAATTCCTTAGTTGAACATGGTTAGGAGGTTCTCTCAGATATTATTTTACACTTTTTCGGATCTGAGTGACAACTTTACGAAAAAGTACCTATGGAGTTTTATTTTGTCCTCTTTTTCAAACTCTCTAAATATGAAAAAGGATCAGTCTGTCACTATCGTTAGGCTTGTTAAAACATAAAATAGCGACGGGCTTGTCGATCATGACAAGAATCAAGTTTCATTCATCACTAGACTCGTTAAATTATTAAATAGTGATACATTACTCGCCCGAAGGGTTGAATTATAGATCAAGCATATGTTACCCTCCTCAAGCTTGTTAAAAAATAAATAGGTACTAGTCGAAAAATGACCGGGGAAAATTTGGGAAAGTGAAAAAAGATTTTACGGTAGCAGGTCGCTTTTGAACATGACACTTCACTCCATCATCATGACTATTTGGGTTAGGTAATCTTCTTGACGGTTCATTCATACATATGGTTCATCATACCTTCACTTTGGTTTTGGGTCAATGCTACCAACTCATCTCAGTGTCGCTGATATGTTCAAGAGAAGTCATCCACTGAATACTCATCCTTCTGCAATACTCATAAACCTTCATTGTCATGACAGTCATCACTGAACATTTCTATATCAAGTCACATTTTGTCTCTGAAATCAGTAACTCCCGTTTCACGATAAAGTGGCTTCTTGTCGACGTCAAATCATCATCCAAAAATTTTACTTAGAAACATCATCTTCCAGTACCATGAGGCTTATTACAACATCGAAAAGATCCTCGCTTTCGGAACTTTGACCGAAATATTTTGTTTTGTGTTCGACATCAAATCATCTATTCAAGCCTTACGAAATGTAATGTAGTACCTTGATATCCATTAACATCAATGGTGGTTCTCTCGTGTTTTTCAACAAATTACATCATTATCTGGTAATCAAATGATGTCTTACCATGTTCGACTACAAGTTATATATTCGCATGGCTATACTTGTACCCAAACAATCGAGTGAACGAGATAAGAAGACCCCGGATCTAGTTTCAGCCATCTGGGCTGCAATTTCAAGATTGTTGTACACATCATCTGTACAGTGACATTAGATACATATTGTCATCCAAACATGGGCCTATATTTGTAGGAATATCTATATTGGGCAACATTCCAATGTAGACGACGTTCTGCACTATGTACATGTTATTAGATAGTTTATGTGCTGAGCATGGGAATGCCTTCCCTTAGCAATTCATGATCAAGAGGATATATCATGATGTAATGTATTGTAAGATTCATGCAGGTCGCCACTTTACTTCTGTTCCAGCCCATCACATCGTAAAGCATCTCATTCAAAAAATGTTGTTATTATTTTGACTTCATGATTTAGGGGGCAGCTGTTATAAGTCAATTTGGGAATCATTCCCAATGACATGGTCAAACTGGACATCATCCCTAGGACCAATGAAATAGGGTCTATCATCCCATATTATTTCAGTTGCTACATGCCCTAAGACAAGAACAAACCATTCATGACTTTTATTGCAAGGTTTCCAAGGGTTGAAGTATAAGTTATATCACTTATGAGCTCACCAACGCAACCTCTCAAGGGACTAATTGCTTTTCATATGCAACTTCCTCCATTCAAGGTTGCTCTGCAAAGCACTTCCCGACATTCAAGAGTGCGTTGGTCAAATGGGAGTGAAATTTTCATTGTTCTGGAATCTCCACATGGACGGTGCCTTCTAGAAGAGTCCATATGTGTCAAACTTGGAATCCATGTATCCATCTAACACCTCTGAGCTTGGGAACATGTATTGCCTATTATTAGAAAGTCATTTATTGAGAAACTACCTTCAGTTGCCCTATAAATTTAGAACAAATCCTAGTGCTAGGGAAGAAATAAATTTGGTAAGAAATGTTGTTGGATTCTCAATTGAGTGTGTAATAAGAGTGATATGCTGCTGGTGAGATGTTTATTGTGATGAGGCTGGGATGAATGCTGGAGCTGGAGACATCAAATCGATCACTAGTTGTAACCTACCCCTTCTATCCATTAATAAATATTGTTGTTAATTTTCCCATATATGTATCTGTTTATGTTTCTACTTTTCATATAATGGATTCTTAATTGATATATATGTTTCATGTTTAATCAAATTAACTGATTAAGATAAATAGACATCGTTATATTTCAATCTCTTTGCTGTTTAGTGTTTATACTTGCAGGAACTAGTATGGCGATCTAAGTTGGATTGAAAGCTACAACAAGAGCGACATAAGGAGACTAGGAAGCGCTTGGATCACAAGTAGGTTCCTCTATATTTTTGTATGTTTATTTACTCTTAGAGAAAGTGTCTGCAAAGTCTTTGATCTATTGTTCTAAATGCATACCACCACATTTAGGGAATGTGTTTTATTCGTAATTCATAATTCCAGATAACAGGAAGTAAATTCACTGCCATTGCTTGTTCTTAAACATTAAATTGATTTGCATGTTTGCTTTTCAACCATAGATTTAAATTGTTAAAAAAAATAAATACATCAGATTTTCTTTTCAACATATAGACGCAGAATTTCCTGGAGTAATCATCAATAAATGTTAAGAAGTATAATGCACCTCCATAAGATACAGTAGGAGATGGTCCCCAAAGATCATAATGAATATAGTCCAAAATTCCTTTGCTATTATGACTTCCGGTTTTAAATTTTTGTTTACACTGTTTCCATATACACAATGTTTGCCAAAATTCAAACTCAAGGATTTCAACTTAGGAAGCAATTTGCGATTCATCAATACTTGAAGGTCCTTTTCACTCATGTGACCCAACTGTTGATGCCATAGATGAGTATCTTCTTTTGCCTTCTCAGATACAGTCGATGCCTCACTGACATAAGTACTTCCTTTGAGTATATAAAGGTTTCTAATCTTCTCTTCCTTCATAACAACCAGAGCGCCCTTTGAAACTTTCAACACTCCACCTTGACCTGTAAAATTGTAACTTTCTGAGTCGAATATTCCCAAATAAATCAAATTATTTTTCAACTTAGGTACATATCTAACATTAGTCAATGTTCTAATTGTATCATCATACATTTTAATTCTGACATTTCTCATCCCAACAATTTGGTAAGATACATTATTACCCATAAACACAGAACTACCATTCACAATTTGATATCGAGTGAACCAATTTCTGTGCAGACTCACGTGATGAGAAACACTAGAATCTAACAACCAATTTTCATAATGTTGAGAAACATTGAAAACAGGAAAAACTTCATCTACCATACCTAATTCAATAGATAAAACTTCCTCAATCATACTTGAATCAACTTGATTTGCTTCCTTATTTGGGTTTTCAATGGACTCCTTTATTTTCCAATAGTATTTCTTGAAATGCCCTGTTTTGTTGCAATATTAGCATTTGACTTTACACTTCTTACCTTTTGATTTTGATATGGAATAACTTCTTGCTTCCTCCCCTCTTTCCTTGGACGGACTTTTGGCTTTCATGGCTTCTGGCGCGAATGTTTCATTGCTAGACTTCCTTCGTACTTATTCAAATAACAGAGTTCCCAAAACATAATCAAATTCTAAAGATTTGGTTGTGCTCAAACTCATAGAAGTCACAAAGTGATCCCAAGGCTCGGGCAAGGAACATAACAAGGTAATAACTTTATATTCTTCTTCAAATTTAACATTCATATGTGACAACTGGAAAATAAGTGTATTAAATAAATTCAAGTGTTATGCAATTTTAGTACCCTCGTTCATCTGAAGGCTATATAACTGCCTCTTCAAATAGATTATGTTGGTTAAAGACTTGTCATATACAGTATTTCCAAATTTACCCACAAACCTGTTGTTGAGGTTTCTTCAACAATGTTGAAGAGAACTTCATCCACAAGGCACATCATGATAGTACTGAGAGCTCAGGCATCAAATTATTCCCAATCCAAATCTTTCATGCCAACATGTTTCTTTTTAACCCCATGTAATACTTTACGCAACCCTTGTTGCATCAACAAATCTCATACTTTCAGTTTCCACAATGCAAAATTGTTCTTACAAGTGAACTTCTCCACCTCAAACTTAACATTTGTCATTTTAGCCATTTCTTCCTACACAGAATCTGAATTCTTTTTAGAAAATCCTCCTACTAGGGTTTCCTTCCTTCAACAAGGGTTTTTCTGTAATAAATTTTCTGCTAGTGAAGAATCCTTCACCTAGTTCTCCCTTTAAATTTATGCTTCTGGTTAGGGTTTTTCTATTTCTTTATTAAAAATATATCTTCCCTTCCTTTTTATAAAAAAATAAAGCCATATTTTTTTCTAGAATATCGTAAAAATAAAAATAAATAAATAAATAAATATATATATATATATAATAATAATAATTCTTCACACAAAACCCCAACAACAAATTCTCTAATAAAAAATCCTTCCACAAAATTTCTTCCACCAAAAAAAGGAGAATTTCCAGAAACCATTCCTATTTATTCTCTTTTATTAGAACCTCAACAGGGCAGTCAAAAGATGTCATAGTTTTTCTTACTGTTGATGTGGAGGGAGGTGTTGTCCATTTTCAACATAGCCCCAGCTATCAATGCCTCTACACGAGCGTCCACCACCACAAAAAAACTCGACCTCCACGTCCTCTGCCAAGTTTCTTTTCTTTCTTGGTTTTTTCTTACTCTTCTCTTTCATGTTTGCAAATCCTTTAGCAATGAAAAATCCTTCAGCATTAAATTATTTGACAACAATAGTCACGTTCAACAGGTGCGACTTAAAAAAGATAACGACAGTTAGTATCAACTCAGTGACGACGGCTCAATGACAACTTCTTGAATGCTCCCGACGGTTAAAAAATAAAAGTAAAAATGACTCTGTATCTCATCGATTGGTGACTCTACTTACACGTATCCAGGCTCTAGATTCTTTCCTATAGACATTCAACTTTGCTTACTCTTGATGGTGCCCGGGTTAATCCTCATGCAGAATCTGCGGGCTCTAAACGGGTTTCATGGAGGCCTCCTATGCTCCTTACTCTTTGTCACAAATGACTCTTCACTATGGAAAAATACGGCTCCTTTATTCTTTGTCTCCGTAAAATTTTCTGCCCAATTGTTCAAAAAAATACGATTGTGGGTGCACACAGTTACATTACAATTGACTTCACGATCCTCACAACCAATATTTGATACCACTTGTTGGTATTTGAATAACATTGAAATAAGGAATACATTCACAAAATATATAAAATGAATCGCACAACAAGAACCATAAATAATTTACGTGGTAAAACTGTGACAACGTGTCAAGAAAAGCTCCATGGGGAAAGGGATTGGAATTCTTATTGCTCCAGGTCAAAAAATGACTCTCCAATGTTACATGTAGCCTCTCGGACAAGCAAAATTCTAATATGGACTATTTCGTTACATAACTTCCTATAGTTACCAAACTGACTAAACGACAACTTAGTTCTACAAATTAGATCAATACATTTAATGATAATTTGTTGTCATTTCTAACACTCTGGTTGGTTGGCATGGAAAAACATAGTATTAACATGAGATAACTTATTGAAGAGAGGTTTCCTTGAGTCATGGAGATGTGCGATGTGAAAAATAGATCTTGAAGACATGAGACATCTCTTTCTAAGTTGTTTATTGGGGATTTTCATTTGGAATTGTGTATTGAATATCTTACAGAATTCTGCCTAGTGGAATTCAAATTCTATTGAAGATTGTTTATTGGAATGGATCACGAATAACAAGGTGTATCACACTCTCCCATTATATATCTTATTGGGAACTATAGAAGTAGGAATGTTCACATTTGTTAGGATTCTTATGTAGACATCAAAATGATTTGTAGACAGGTTGTTTCATACTACTCAGAAATTGGTCCAGTTAATAAAGTGGCTTCTCCAAGAGTTATAAAATAGGTGGATGTTTGGAACAGATTCTCAGTTGGCTTTTTTGATGGGGCGGCATGCAAAAATTTATGTGGTTGTGGGGTGTATGTTATCATTGTGTGAAAATTTCATCTATCACAACAACTTGATATTATTCTCCTAATTGTTAATTTATTTAACAATTTATTTGCAGTTTTCTACGACAAATATCAAATAATTCACACTGTAATTTTCACAAATAAACCGCGGAATAAAAATAGCGTTGGAAACTGAGAAAATACGTCACACACACACAAAATTATGACACAATTATTTTTGGACAAATGTCCCCTGAAAAATCCAACTTTGGAAAATAGGTGCATCAACTGAGAGTTTTATATTATTAAGTAGCAATGAGAAATTATGAGTACAAGGATGTTGAAGACTAGAAATCCTGCAGAGAAAATACTCACAAAAATAATAGAGGGAAATTACCCTCACTCCTGGCAATTTCAGCACTGAACTACTAATTGGGCTTGCACAGGCTCTGCGGCAACTTGATGCTTCTTGCTGCAACTGCTGCTCGAGCTGACTGCTAGTCTATCCATCCAACCTGCTGCTGACTGGGAAAACATCTCTCTGAAACTTTGGAACCTCTGCCTGGCCTCTGGAACTGAAAAATTCTTCCTTCTCAAAAAATCGAACTGCCTTCTTGAGACTTTGCGCATCCTCCTAGAGAAATATTGACCTCTCTGCAAATGCACTCGCTAGATCTGAAAAAATTCCCCCATCCTCATTGTCCCTACCCCTCACTATCTCTGCTTTGATATCTGCCTCTCCTACAACTGCTGCTACTCTTTGGAAATCGATATTCAAAGGAAATCGAACTGTTGAAGTATCTTCTCCAAGTGTCCATCACTTCTTCTTATAATCCTCTGTTGTGGCTCCAACGTCCAAGATTAAATCTTAATCATGGGCTAGGATCATCTTTAAGTCAATTCGTATGAGTTTCTAGAGAATTATCACCTTGAATTAATTAATTATGATTAATTAACCATATTTCCTAAGTTTAGACTTAGGAAATATTTAAAAATCAACTAATAATATATTTAAGTCATCTCTAGGTGGGATTTCCAGAAACGATTTTTGGGTTATGGAGATCTCATGTACTCTAGCCTCTCCACCAAGTTTAGTGGCTAGAACACATTTGATACTACAAAATCTAACACCCTCTCTTAGTGAGGACTATGTTCTAGTGTTGCACACCCTGCCACAACACCCTGTCTCAGTACCATCCTCTATCATGCTGCTGATGTCTAGCCACTATGAATGCTTGCCATTTCCCACCAACCACTGTGCAACTCTGACATTGCATTTGTGTTGTTGCTGACATTGCCATAGTGCTTCCAACTCTGCATTTGCACTGCAATTCCATCTCATATGTGTTGATTTTTGGTAGCATTGGAAGTGCTCTAAGTCTCAAAATTTGTGGAGAGGCTCAAACAGATGTATTTCAAAGAACCGAGAAATCGTTTATGGAAATTCCACTTAGAACATGTTTTATTAAAATAATTAATTATTTTAATGGAGACCTTAAGTCTAAACTTAGGGAAATTAAATAATTAAAGGGCATTAATAATACATAGTGTGGATCTTCTAGAAAACATGGATCAATTCAAGTTATGATCTTAATTGTTGATTAAATATCTAATCTCGGTCGTTGATATCTCAATGATAAGACTATAAAGGAAGACTTGAGGGTCATTTAGAAAACACACCAGTGTAGATACCCAGTTTCCCGAGTAAATCGATTTTCTGAGTGGCTAAAGTTCAACAAGAGAAAATCGATCTAGAGGGAGATTTGCAGGTGGAGGAGAGGTAGAGAGGGTTCAACAATAGTTTGGGGTGCAAGAGCATGTGACATAGTGGCAGAAAGAGACAACATAGGGGCACGAAGGGAACAACACAGAAGGGTGCATTACAAGTAAAATACCCTGTAGCGGATGTTTTTGAGGAACCCCTTATAAAAATAGCCCATATATCCGTTTGTAGTGGAGGTTACTAGAAGAGGTTAGCGGGTGGAGGTTTCTGCGGATGTTTTTTGTCCGGTGCGTTTCTCATTCTACACCGCACCGGTGCGTTCCACTAGAAAAGCACCGGTGCGAACTACAAACTGGCACACCGGGACACAATGCTCTTCGTACAAACCCGCATGGTGCATATAATTACTGTAGCGCATTGGTGCTTTACATTGATTTAGCCCTGATGCGTCCTAAAAATCCGCACCAAAACTGAAACAACCCGGTGCGGTTGGAAGAAACCGCTCGGTGCACCGGACCAGGGTTAAATAAATAAAAAGTTACGGCCAAAAATCCGCATTTTTCACTTCTTCAGTGCTCCAGAGCTCTCAAGCACTGATGCGAATTTACCTTGTGTGAGACGCATTGCCATCGGTGCTCCCATTGCACGCACTGCTGTCGTCCATTGCCAACCATCTCGATTTTGAATTTTGCAAAACGGTGGGCAAATTTGGTTTTGCAAATTCTATAGCAAATATGCCTCCTCGACGCCCAAATGTACAGGTATTTTACTTGTTTCTCCATAATTAAACTTTTTAGTGGATTAGTTTTGTAAAATAACTTAAAATTCACCATATAAAAATAATAATTCCCGTGCAGTGCGCTCGAGCTGTTCGGCTCGCACTGGTTCATGGTGATGCCTGTAAATTTACAGGCCGCACCACAAGCGGTGCTAATGGTATCTACATCGGTTCCAGTGCGGTACTGAAAAAACGCACCTTGATTTTTTAAAATTACATAAATTGCGGTGTGGTTGGTTACCCGACTACACCGTTGACCATGTCCAAGTTTGGGAGGGCGTGCGTTGACCAAAATCTGCGCCCCAGGGCGGATATTTTGGTCAACGCATTGCCCTCCTGAACTTGGACATAGTAAACATTGCATTCATGTAAACGACCGTACTGTTGACCATGTAGTGATGTCAAGAGGGCGGTGCACTGCCTAAACTATACGCCTCAGGGCACATAGTTTGGTCAGCGCACCACCCTCTCGATACTGGTACATTGTCAACGGTGGGATCAGTTATACCACCGCATGGACCATGTAATGACACCAGAAGGGAAGTGTGCTAATGAAACTATCTGCCTTGGGGTGAGTAGTGTGGTCAGTGCACCGCCCTCTTGAATTTGTACATAGTCAACGGTGCGATCGGTTAAACGACCGCACCGTTTACCATTAACTGATGTTTGGTGGTGCATTGACGAAATTATCCTCCCTGGGATGGATAGTTTAGTCAACACACCGCTTGAGAAAGTATAGGTCATTATGTGCAGTGTGTTGAAAATTTCTAGGCACATTGCGACCGGTGCGCGATAAAAACAGACACACTGGTACCGGTGCATGCTTGTTTTTTTGGGTACACTGACTATTTTTTTTCTCAAAAAAAATAATATATACATAAATATATTTGTAAACACATGTCTCATTTAATAAAAAATTTGTATTTAATATGTGAATCATTCAGCGATGTCAAAGGAGAGAAGAGAGGGAACAACAAGAACATATGGCGGACCAGTATAATGTGGTTCGCCTGTGGGAGGCACGAGAGATGGAGAAACATATGTACCCTCACCCTATTACAGCAGCCACCCAGGCGCTCTTAAGGGAGGTAGGCCTCCTCAATTTTTATGAGGAAGCTACATCCCTGAAGGGCCATGGTGGGTTATTGTGACAACTTATCTTCAGGTGGAATGCCCATCGACATGCTTTTCGGCTTGGTCCTAAACATTGGTACGCTCCCACTGAGGAGGAAATCTATTTTATTAATGGCATATCGAGGAGAGGGCAGGATTTTCCCTCGTTCCCAGAGGTCCCCGTCAGCTATGCAGCAGGGATTCAGTTGGTGTAATCCCAGAGATACATTAGTGCCCATATAATGTCTCCTGCAGATTTCAGGTCTCCGGTGGTCAGTTACGTATTGCTTCATTTGGTGGAGAGGAGGTGAAGTGCCTCTCACTACTGATTTCAACCATTGAACACCATACCAGTGATGGGCAACACATTAATTCATCACTTTTATTTTATGTTGGTTCTTTATTACAGGCGCCACGACTTGTGAGGTGGTCTGCGATTTTTTTGCGACAGTTCTGTACAGCTTTAGATAGATGTCGTGCACATGCACAAGGGATGGTGAACTTCCCTTTTGATTCAAAGCTATTTTGTTTATTTTTTGAGAGGTTTCCAGAGACGAGGCCTAATTTTGTTGGGAAACCTTGTAGGGTGATGCTGCATGTATGAATGCAGATGTGGGGATAGATGATGCCGAAGAGGGGCAAGTCAGAATTTTCTGCAAGGATATCGCATGATGCACTTAAGTTGCTAGCCAATGTTGATGATCATGCCTTCATTCTGGTCCCCTTTTCGTATGCTGGTTTGGATTGGTGAGGGTGTGCCAACATCCTCGTCATAGATGATGAGCCGTCAGATGATAGAGCTAATATTAGTATTTTCTTTAAATTTATTCTAACATGTTCTTTAACTTGTTTTTATTAAAATTTTTAATTATTGTTGTGTACTTATATATATTTTGTAGATATTGGGTCATTTGATGGCAATGATATGCCATAGCCACCAAATGATTCAGATGTAGATCCTGATGATGATCAGGAGATGGCAGATGCCGAGGATCAGGTTAGTGTAGATATACCTGGTCCTCAAGTTGCACAGGTACCAACTGGTGTGAGGCATAGGCCTGGCACTAGATTTAGGATGGAGTTGGGCGACCGAATCTGTCGAATGCTTGTGGAGGAGGGAGTAAGGCCGGCCACTATTAGAGAGATACAGGCCAATGACAGGTTGAAATCGATATGGAGAGGCATGCCACGTGATATGTTGACCTTGATGCAGCATGTCGTAGGAGCTACTAGCTTAGTGGCATGGTTGAGGAGGGCCCTTCGATGTAGGCGTGGTAGAGACGCAGTACATCGATAGTTGAGCAATGACGCATCATCTGATGAGCATGATCAGGGGAGTGATCATCGTTCGCATCGCACCGCAGATGAGCAGCCTGCAACATCAACCAGTAGTCATGATCATGAGCAGGCTAGACCATCCATGTCGAGTCATCATGAATAACCTACAACATCCAACAATCATGATCCTGAGCAGGATGGACCATCCATGTCGAATAATCATGAGCAGGCATTTGATCCTGATCAGCATGAGGCACCTTTAGATCAGTAGGTATGTGATGATCGACATCTATCTGAGCTTGTCGAGGCTGCACCATTGATTGAACAGGCCTCGACTAGTACTACTATTGATGTACCACCAGCTGATATTTGACATTTCTATTACAATTGTATATTTTTGACATTATATATATATATATATATATATATATATATATATATATATATATATATATATATATATATAGATATATATATATATATATATATATATATATATATAGTCCATGTATTTTATATTCATATTGCAGTTGTACTTAATTTACATGTTGGTGATCATCATGATGTGTGTATTATTAGGCCATGTTAGATATGTTCATTTAATGTGCAACTTGCAGATAGATGTGTATGTGATAGCAATTATTTGACATGAGATCTATATTTGATGTTTGTGTTGTGATGATGTTATACAATGCTTGTATTTTGTTAGATAATCATGATCACGATGATTAGATGACGTTAGCGAATTTGAATGTGTTTTTTAGTCGAATATGATGTTTGTATGATGGTTATCATGATCGTGATGTTTATTTTTAATATTAAAGCATGATATTTATTAAATATTATGTTGTGATTGTAATTGAAATTTTAATTTTAATTGTATGTAAAATTGTAAAATTGTAATTGTAATTGTATGTAAAATATTTGTAAAAATTTAATTGTAATCGTAATATTTAATTTATTGTGAAATGATTGTAATTGTAATTGTATATATGTAAAATTGTAAAATTGTAATTGTAATTATAATTGTATGTAAAATTCCAAAATTGTAATTGTACGTGAAATTATAAAAGGAGTTGTCTAATGAGACAGAGGAATTGCCCGGACAACCAAAATTGGTCGGAATTTAGGGAAATTTTTTTTAAGAAATCATATAGTAATAGTGTTTGAATCATGATTTTGATGGTGGAAATGGATTCAACACCATCAAAAACCTCTAGGGCACCCAAAATATTAAAGTTTGATAGTTATAACGTGGATTTACAAAAATCCATGCCGGATTTTCTTAGAATCTTACCGGAATTTCCATGATTTTCAGGGCGAAAAAGCAGTCTAGTTAGACTAAGACATTGTAAAATTGTAATTGTAATTGTAATTGTATGTAAAATATTTGTAAAATTTTAATTGTATTAATGTGAAATGATTGTAATTGTATGTAAAATTCTAAAATTGTAATTGTATGTGAAATTGTAAAATTGTAATTGTAATTGTAATTGTATGTACATGTTTGTAAAATTTTAATTGTATTAATGTGAAATGATTTTAATTGTAATTGTATATATCTAAAATTGTAAAATTGTAAAATTGTAATTGTAATTGTAATTGTATGTAAAATTCTAAAATTGTAATTGTAATTGTAATTGTATGTGAAATTGTAAAATTGTAATTCTTTTTGTAAAATTTTAATGGTATTAATGTGAAATGATTGTAATTGTAATTGTATGTAAATTTCTAAAATTGTAATTGCAAATATTGTAATTTTAATTTTAATTGTAATTGTATGTGAAATTGTAAAATTGTAATTGTAATTGTTGGAACACCTAATCCTACATGGGTAGGTGTGGAATGCGAAAAGTCACAATGGAGTCCAAGTGACCTTGGAATGTGAAACCAAGAGTCACATCATTGTATTATAAATGTACATCTTTGTATAATGAAAAATAAGAAAGCCTCACGCTTATCTTTCATTGTGTGTTGAGTCTCTTGTGTGTGTGTGTTATTCTTCTCATACACCATGTGTGTGCTTCAACATGGTGTTTAACATGGTATCAGAGTGGGCGATTGCTGGCCTTGCTCCAAACTGAGTGAGCCATTTGTGTTTATGGCCTGTGCATATCTGCAAAAATTCTTGACATTTTTGCAGCACTCAGAGGTTTCTGCAGTAGAGTTTTTGCCACCATTCAGTGGTTTTGAGAAGGAGTAGCATTCAAAATCGCAGCATTCAAAAATTAGCAGCATTCCGGAATTGGTTTGGAGAGAAGCAACATTGTGCATCTGAAGGTTTTCTCACTGCTTATTTTTCCTGCAATTTCTGCCTATTAAATTCTGCATTTTGAGCTGCTGGAAAATTGTTTAAAGATGGTTTTTGAAGATATTTATGAGTTTTCACTAAAAAATTTCTGAGATTTATGAGTTCTCTAACTCCACAAATTCTCCAATTTTCTACTGCTATATGGCCCTCTGCAATTTTTTGAAGAAAAGTTCTGGGTTTTTGAAGTAAAAATTTCTGAGTTTTCTTTGCAATTTCTGAAGTTCTGCTGCTGTTTTAAAGTTAATTTCTCTACTCTCTGCTGTTTGAATAAAAAAAATAAAAAAATAAATAAAAAATAAAAAATAAAAATAAAAATAAATAAATAAATAAATAAATTTTCTCAACGCCCTTCGGCCCCCTGCAACTCTATTCCACTACCCTACGCTCATCCCTACACCACTACAGTCCACCCAATGCGCTACCCTTTACTCAAACTCCCCAACTCTGCACATCCAACCTCCCTACGCATTCAACAGATCCCTTACAGCCCTCACTCTGCAACCATCTCCCTCACGGCCATCTTCGGCCTCCCCACTCCCCACGCTACACAGTTCCCTTCCGCCCTACCTGCTACAATATGCTCCACCCTCATCCTACCACGCTCCCTTCCCTCACAAGCTCTCACTCCAGTCCACGCTCTTGCAAATTTTAAATTAAAAATTAATTAACCCTATCCTCCAACCCCACGCTGCCCTTTATCACTCCAGCCCTCAACAGACCCCTCTCTCTTGAACGCTGTATCATCACACTCCTGCCGCCCCTCTATTTGCATACACTTCTCAACATACACCTGCAAACTCCCACAACTCCTGCGGCCGCCTGCCAACGCCGCTCCACCCTTCGCCTTACACGCATCACTCTTCCCACTATTGGAATCTTCTCTTCCCCACGCACTACGCCACTCATCTCCCTTAACCCCGAGCCCCCTCACACTTGGCTGCTCTCAACCTCGTGCTATCCTATCCCCTCTCTCTGCGCACTCTTTCAAATCCCCACGATTCCCAACCATCCCTACGCTCTACGCCCATTCGACTTCTCCATTTACAATACCACCTCATTTTTAAAATACTGTCCTTTCTTTTTTAATTTCATTCTTTATATTTTTAAATTTTTTAATATCCCCTCCTCTCCCATTAAAATTTCCCTTCACTTTTAAATTCTTCCCATTTTTAATTATTTCCATTTTTTTAATTAATTTAAAAAAAATAAAATAAAAATAAAAATAAAAATAAAAACTAAAAAAACTAACTCTTTCCCACTCCTTTTAAATTCCCCTCCCTACACATTTTTTAAATTTCCATCCCCCTCCCTTTTAATTATTTCCCATTTGAAATAATTAATTTTTAAAATTAATTTAAATATTAAAAAAAAAAGAAAAAAGAAAAGAAAAAAGGAAAAGAAGAAGAAGCAGCACAGAGAGAGAGGAAAGAGAGATATGAACAGCAGAAATGAAGGAAATGACATGTGAGCAAATGGACTAAATACATAGAGAAAATTTCAGATTTGACATTGTGTGATTTGTGGCATATACAAGAGAGTGATTTTTTGAAGAATTGAGATTTGAAGACAAGTTTGCCATCATTGAAAACAACTCTTTGAAGAAAGAATTCGGCTACCTTAAAGGCCTCTTGCACAGTGTTTTTGCTGCATATTTTTGCAAAAATATTGTATTGAACTGACATTGTATTGCTTCTTCATAGTTGCAATCAACAGATTTTGTACTTTGATATTTCCATAGTTGGAAGTTCTCTTGGAGTCATTTGTATTTGTTTGAAAGGAGTCACATTGTAAACTGGTGCATTTTCGGTTGAAGCCGACACCTTTTCATTTTTGAGCCTAAATTGTTGAAAAATGGCTAAAATCAATGAGGCATTAGTGTTATTGAATAACCTCATTCATTCAAATGTTGATGATGTGATAAAAATGAGCAAGGATGCTCTTTGTAAAATTCATAGTTGTTTGCAAGATGCACATGAAAATATTGAGTTTTTGCAGTTGGAATCTCAGCTCCAATAAGACGAACTTCAGCAAAAGAGTCACCATTCTGAACCTGTTTTTGTTCAGAAGATTATGAAGGAATCTCATCAGAAGAAAGAAGATAAAGTTGCAGATGATTCACATTCAGTTCCTTGCACTAGAGCAGATGTACATGCGGATGCAACAGTTCAACCTGCACTTCCTAAGCCCATCATTAGACCTTGGGAAGAGCTTGTCCACAACAAGCACAGAACTGGTCTTGGATATGACAAGGATGTGTCCTTTCATATTCTAGACTACACCAAGCCCATCATATTTCAGAGTGCCGGATTCTTTTATGACAGTTCACCTGCAGCTGTTCCAGATCCTGCTCAACAACAGCAACAGCAGATTGTGAAATGCCAACACTATGATCGAGTTGGCCATATGAAAGATCATTGTTTTGATCTTCATCCATGCAAGCACTGTGGTCGACACACTCATTCTTCACACAGATGCTTCAGAAACAAGCTTCAGCCTCTTGCAAGAACCAAGATTCATCTTGGATGGATCGCTTCTTGGCAATGGGCATCAACAGCCAAGAAGATGTTTAAGTCGCATGTCAGAACATGTTCACTGATATTGAACAAAATTTCAGTTGAGTTTTCGCCATCATCTCACCTTGTCCCTGACAGGGGGGAAAATGGTGGTCATGTACAAGCTTCGACGTCAGATCAAGCGAGCCTGAGCCACAATCTCTCATTCCATGTTTAGAGTTGTAGCCAGAGACATAGCAGTTCAAGCAAGCCTGAGCCACAATTCGTCATTCCAGATTCAGAGATGTAGCCAGAGACACGGATGCCCATGAGCATGCCTTTGGTTGGTGGAAAACCTTAAACCATCATCTTTGGTTGGTGGATAACCTAAAACCATCACAAGGTAGTAGACCTCCCTTCTTTTAGGTCGAAGGTCTCCCTTTCATATATGAGGAACACTTCCTCTAGCAGAAGCCTTCAGCTTAGCAGCCTTCAGCTTCTTGCCAGCTTTGGTTGAGTTCCAGGAAATGCTTCAAGCATTCCAGAGTTGTTGGTAATCCTAAAACCATCACAGGTGGTAGACCTCCCTTCTTTTAGGTTGAAGGTCTCCTTTTTTATGAGGACAATTCCTCTGTGCGTGCTTAAGCCTTTGCCGCTTTGAAGAGTTTCGAAACTGCAACAAAGTATTTGCTCCAAAGTCGGGTGGTCATCCTAAAACCACCTCTTTTTTCCAACATTTCAGAGAGTTGATTCAGCCCAAGCGCTGCCATGTATACTTTGCAGATTTGCATTACAACTCTTTTCTTGGACTCACACATACCCCTTCGGATTAAGGGGGGATGTTGGAACACCTAATCCTACATGGGTAGGTGTGGAATGCGAAAAGTCACAATGGAGTCCAAGTGACCTTGGAATGTGAAACCAAGAGTCACACCATTGTATTATAAATGTACATCTTTGTATAATGGAAAATAAGAAAGCCTCACACTTATCTTTCATTGTGTGTTGAGTCTCTTGTGTGTGTGTGTTATTCTTCTCATACACCATGTGTGTGCTTCAACATGGTGTTTAACAGTAATTGTAACTCTAATTGTAATTTTAGTTGTAAGTGTATGTAAAATATTTGTAAAATTTTAATTGTATTAATGTGAAATGATTTTATTAAAATTTTAAAATTTATAAAATTGTAAATAATTGTAAAATAATAAATCTAGAATAATATGAATTTTTGTAACATAATAAAGTTTAGAAAATAATGCAAATAAATTCATGTACTTTAGAATTATCATTATTTTATTATGATCTTACATACAAAAAAACAACTTTATACAGTACGCCATTGTTTTCGAGATCAACATAATTGCAAATTATCAAGTGAAATTATTTTAACATTAACACAAAGCAAATTACTAATTAATTCAAAATACATATTATAATGTTTCTAAAAAAAGAGTCTTAGTTATAAGGTAATTAAGTCATCTTCTTTATAAAAACCCATCTTAAAAAGTATAAATGATGAAATAACACATGTACCATATCACTCTCGATTCTCATGATCACCCTCATTATCTTCCAGCTTGCTTGGCATGATAACAATATTGTTCTCAAAAATATGTTTTGATCTAGGGTCATGTCTAAATACGAACCACCAATCCCTATCCAACACATTTGGGTAAAAAAACACCTGGTTGCAGTGTTTGGGGAAAACATAGGGCTTCTTAGCTTCATCCCACATCTTTCTAGAGTTTATACACATCAACCTACTATAGTGATCTTCCTTTACATTATTTCGATCAAAGTTGCCCCACCACTTGCATCTAAAAATAACACATTGGAAAGAAGAGAAATCCACTTCAATGATCTCTTGTATCTTTCCGATGTAACCTAATGTCCCTTGTACTAGGTTTTGATCACGGTGGCTAGATCGACTAGATTGATCGAACTTGACTTCCACTCCACAGTCTTGTGTCATGTGTCCATCATCGACATTTTTTGTGCGAAAATGGTGTCCATATGCCCACATAGATGGGAACCAATGCACCTATAAAAAAGCTGAAAAATCATAGTGTCATATGCGTTATAATAACCCAATAGTTAAAATATGAAATATATATGTAATTACATTTGAAAGGTCAAGTATCAAGTTTCAAATGTACATAAATAGATTATTACCGAGTGGGTGCACCCAATCCCTACGTTTAGCGCATCCTCTTCAACACGCAGGTAATGACTGGTTGCACTGTATTTCTCTCTGACTTGGTCAGCAACCCAACTGTTGGGGCACATTTTTGGCATATTTTCTTTTAAATGAGCGGGATAAGGCACACTTATACCATTCAACCATATGAATTATTTCGTATCACTATCCCATTTCATCCTCTTTTGTTCGTACAATGCGACCCACGATTGTGTCGCTTCAGAATTGTAAAGAATGAATTTATTGATTGCTTAAATTTCTGCATTCATTGATGAAATCAAACTGTCATATTATACATATGATATCAAAATATACATTATATCGAAGTTCAACATGAATATTTACTTTGTGTAAATTTGAAAAATTATAAGTCGCTTACTCTTTATCAAGCTCCTTTTTCCATTCATTTGGAGCAGCTCCACTTCTCTTTTGTCTTCATCCCTTTCATCGTCCCAAATCATCGCACCTGGTCTATTGTTGATCTGCTTGATGTACTCATTGGAATAATATAAAGAGTCATACGATATGTACCCTTTTTCCATATACCCCTTGGGTTTTTCCCTTTGTCAAACAAAACCTTTCAATTTCTTCATGTACCACTCTAAGAAGAGCATCCACCGATAAGAAACCACCCCAAATAATTCAACCTCATCTGCTAGGTGGATTAGAAGATGAACCTACAAGTCCATGAAACTCGTCAGAAGTTCCTTCTCAAACATACAAATAATATCAACTATCTCTTGACGCCACCGTGGAATGCTAGCCACCTGAATCTCCTTTAACGTGATCCAACGTACAAATGCAGATAATTTAGATATGACACGTCCTAGGTCTTGGGGGAATTCATGTTTCACACACCCACGCATGAACAAAGGATTATGTCACTGCAAAATTATAAACACATGCAATAAGCCACAAAATCAGTTTATGTTTTATGATATAAGCCGTTTAGCTGGTGTCATTATTGGAGGCCTTTGGGTTCTCTCTCATTTACCATTGAAAGCGAATGTTGCTCTTCTGTAAGGGTGTTCTTCTGGGAGGAATACCCTGGAGTAGTCATACACTATATTTCGTAGGTCGTTGGACCCTCTAGATTTCAGAGAAGGTCCACCACATTTACAACCAAAATACCCTTTTGTTACAAGACCTGCGAGATTATTGTATACAATTTATATGCATGGCACATTAAAGAATATCATGAAGATTAGAACAATTACAATGAGTTAAATAACTAATATGCGAAAGAATATTGTTACGTATATAAACAAATCAATAAACATGTAATTTACCAGAGCAAACTCCTAAGCCTAGATAATCATGTGTCGTGTAAGCACATGTTCCATACAACGTAAAACTCCTCTATGCTGCGATGGGTCTTGATACATATTATACATTTATTCCATCCCATAATTCCTTTAATTCATCTACCAGTGGTTGTAATTAGACATCCATATCCTTCACTTGTCTTCTACCAAGGACTATGAGAGCCAACATAAGATGTTCATTCTTCACGGAAAACCATGGGGGGATATTTGTATTGATCACTACTATAGGCCAAACAGAATAGTTGGTATTCTGGAGGGAGTATGGGTTGACGCCATCCATGGTTATGTTGAGTCGTAGACTTCGTACTTCATCCTTGAATTTTTCGGGCCGTGTATCCTCTATATGCTTCATGGCTATTGAATATGTTGGGATTCACATAACTCCCAAGTCACTTCTGTGTGAGGCATGCCATCCCTGCAACATAGCTAATTCTTTGCAACAAAAGAGACTTTGAATCCTTGGGATTATAGCCATGTGACTCAATATATTAAAAGGAGGACCATGTGATTTACCCTTATTTTTTTATTTATCATACCTGTCATGCCCACATTTCGGACATATCTCTTTATCTGTATATTTTTCTCTGTATACAATACAATCATTTGGACATGCATGATATGATATGTACTCAACACTCAACATTTTCAACAATTTATTTTCCTCTTCCCAGCTACCAGGCAAGACATTATCACTCGAAAGAACCTTATCTTTGAATAACGTATAGTTGGTGATCATGGACAGTATTAAATGTACATTAATGTCGATATAATTATTAAAATTCATAAAATTGACCATTTGTAATGTTAATTGTGTGATTATATTTCTCAAAATATAAGGGAGGATTTTATGGTTATAAATTACCTCAAAATTTCTGATAAACATGCATTCGAAAAGCCAAAATTTGCTTTCAAGTTGTACAGTAACATCGTTGTTCCCAACTGGGTAGACTTTGACTGACCTCCAGGTCCAAAGAGAGGGGTTGTGGAAGAAAATTTAAGGATTTAGAAAAAGGTGTCAGCGATATGAGCATCATCCCCTAGTTGATCATCGTTTTGGAATGCATCTAACAACATTGTCTCCATGGCAATCGTATCCCTTAAGTAATCATCCATACCAACCTCTATTTTATTACCTCCATTGCCAACTTGTGAGTAACTACTATTGTTGTAGTCATTTCTAATTGGTGAATCTGGACGTAGCGAGAATTGAATAGGTGGTTGATTCAACCATTCTTAGTATCGTTCCTCTCCTATTTTTTCTCTTAATTTGGCCTTCTCTCGATTTGACATTGTCGTGGGGTGCAATGGAAGATGATAGGTAGGCCGCTCATCATCACTAGAATCCTAATAATTTCAAAAAATATATTTGAACATGATTAGTACAAAATATATGATATCAATTAGTAAGCACGTTGACAATGCATGATTAATTGGTTTGACGTTGAAATAATTACATTAATATACCAAACAATTATTATTACCATCACTTTCCTAGGATTGTGACTAGAATATGCAATATTGTTACAATTGGCAGGGTGAAGCGACTTTCCATTTTTATCTACCAAATGTGCCTTGCGGTATGCTGCTCCTGAGAAGAGCTTCCAACGTTTGGGAGCTGTTTGAATATTTTGTGCATCTGAAATCGATTCTGAATCTGCATGAACCTGCAAATTCATATACATTAATTATTAATTTTATTAAGTTGATTTACATGGATAAAAAACATAAATTCAGTTAGACAATGAATATATAAATAAAATGTGAAGTGAATATTACATCTCGAGATGGATAGGGAGAACTCTGCGATGGAATTTGAGAAATATTATGGAATGAGCTAGATTTTGAAGAATTTTCCATTCGATATAATTACGATATTTTCTCCCTGCATTGAGAAAAATCAACAATAAATTTTGGTGTACACACCTAAAATTAATTTTGGTGCCTTAAAAATGGACTTATTTTTATTGGCGCTAATGTACAGATAATCGCACCGGTGTATTTTAGTTACTATGCACCGGTGTAGTGTTATTAATTGACACACCGGAGCCGAATAGCTGCAAATAAAAAAAGCGCAAATGGATGAAAATGCGAAGATGGGTAACACTTTTGTGAGAATTCGGGGTGGAAATTTTTTTTCCTCCATAGTTCGGCTGAACTCTTGTCATAGTTTGGCCGAACAATTCAGGAGTTCGGCCGAACTATTGAATTTAGTTCAGCCGAACTTCGTTTTCCGTTTACATTGACAGCGTACTGACGACAATGGCAAACAGATTTTTCACCTGAGTTTGGAAAACCAACAAACAAAGTTCGGCCGAACTATTATTTTATAAATATATCGCCCGCAACTTCTTCCGGGTTTCTGTTCACATTTTTCGCGCGCTCATTTCTATCCCGCTGATTCTCGCGCGCTCATTTCTGTCTAGCTGATTTTCGCACGCTCATTTCTGTCCAGTTGATTCTCACGCACTCTTTTCTGTCCAACTGATTCTTGTGCGCTCATTTCTGTCCAGCTGATTCTCGCGCGCTCAGTTATGTCCCGTGCGAATTAAGCTCAAGGAGGTAAGATATTCCAAATTTTAAATTTCTGTAATTTTTGTTGTTGTTGTTGTTTTTTTTTTTTTTTTTTAATTTGGTTTTAATTTATTTTTTTGTTGCAGAGGTCTTCCACGACGTCTTTAGGGATCGTTGTCTTCAGCATCAACGTCTTGAGTGTCCTCTGCTGCAAATTTCCAAGTATGTTTAACATTCTCCCTGTTATCTTGTACGGAATTTATGCAGAAGAGAAATCATGTTATGAATGAGAGAGGCTCGGTAAGGAACATGCAAAGAACCAATGAATTAGTCTAAATGTATACGCTTTTTTGGCTCTCTGCTTTTTAGAAATGTGTTGATAAGACAGTCAATTGCTGCAACTTTCTAATAGAGTTTAATAAGGATAAGACTGTCAATTACTACAACTTTGTAATAGAGTTTAATAAGGATAAGACTGTCTATTACTACTATCTCTTTAAAATGTATACGCTTTTTTGGCTCTCTGCTAAATAAACAATGCAATTAGTTAATGGATGGGATTTTTTCATTTGCGTTATTACATATAGAATATGAAACCTAATTTACCTTCCTCATTTATACTATACTATGTTACCCCATCCCGTATACTACTCTTCCTCCCTTTATCCCGACTACTTCTATCGTAACACTTAGTTCGGGCTCTGCTGGTATTTACTTTTTCCACCCTTACCTTGAGCAGCCGATAAAGATAATCTCCTACAGCTGCCCACCCGCCCCTGTCTGTCTATCACTTAGCAGTGTATCCACTTGTGCCTGCAATGCTACCGAATATCCTTGTAATGTAGCTATCTCATACCTGGCACTGTCCAGATGGACCCTCCACTGAAGATCTCTCACTAAATATCTCTGGCGAGTGAGGCGAGTCTTAAAACAAAGCCACTCTAGTACGCATCAAGGCCCTGGGCATCCTCGAGCCTCAATCCCACGAGGAATGTTATTTTTTACAGTATTACTAACTTTGTGAATTACCATAAGCAGCTAAGTTCGGTCGTGCTTTGGAAATTTGTTGATAAGACTGTCAATTAATACAACTTTTTAATAGAGTTTATTAAGGATAAGACTGTCAATTACTACAACTTTGTAATAGAGTTTAATAATGATAAAACTGTCTATTACTACTATCTCTTTAAACTGTCTCTGATTTTTTTGGCTCTCTGCTTTTTTTGGTTCTCTGCCTTATGTACAATGATTCATTCCATATTATTCATAGATCAAATGTTATTTAAATACAAGATTTATCATAATGTACAATGACTCATTCCATATTCATTTTTAGATTCAGGAGTAGCTGATTTATCATAATGTACAATGACTCATTCCATATTCATTTTTAGATTCAGGAGGAGCTTTTGAGAATATTTTGGAACATGTTTATATAAATTATATATACATATGTACTTTTTTTTTCATAAATATTTTCATCAAAAAATGAACCCTTTAAATGATGAACCTAGTTAATGTTGCTTCTTCATGAAGAAGACTATTTGATCTTTCAATTTGAATTTGATGATGGTCCTTTGTTATGCTTCTTGACTACTTCAAATTATTGACACAATCATATTCTTCTCGTTACTCTTTTTATTTCTTCCTTATATTGTATTCTCCCCCTTAGATATTGTGTACTCTCCCACATAGATATTGCACTAAATTTCATAGGCTGTTCTTTTGAAGTCAAATAAGTGACAATAATTTACAAGAACTATCCCTATTTTGTTTCTCACATATTCAAATGGTTCTCTAACAAGATAATTTACAAGAACTATCCCTAATTTGTTTCTCACATATTCAAATGCTTCTCTAACAAGAGGCTTTGTGGGTATGTGTGAGGAAGTGGTACTTTATGATGATATGTTTAGTGATTGAAGGAAGTAGAATATTTTATTTTTGAAATTACTATTACACTTGTATTGAAACACTTAATAGATATATAGGTTCACTGAAATTTACCTTAATATCTTGTAGAGCCCATTTCATCCAACACACTAAAAAATAAGTAACTATTATGTATTCCACTTCTACTCTAGATAGAGAAAGTAATGACTCTTTCTTTCTTAACCGTTAAACCAAAGACTCTTCCTAAGTAGAATTATACATTGTCCACTTGTACTTTTCATGTCATTCACACAAGCCTAGTTGAATCTCTATATGTTGTCAATGTAAATTTCTCACCTTTTGGGTACTATAGTCCATTGTTTGTAGTCTCTTTCAAGTATCTTAATATCTGTTTATTGGTAATATATGACTCTGTTTAGTTGTTGATTGAAATATTCCAGCTAATATAAATTCCAAAATTATATCTAGTCTTTAAACCTTGTTACGTATATCAAGCTTCCTATCATATAGATGTAAAGGTTATGATCAACAGATGAACTCATTCATCATCCATCATCTGCACATAACTTGCATCCAATTGATATGGAGATTCACTTAGGTCATTCATCATCCATCATCTGCACATAACTTGAATTCCAAAATTATATCTAGTCTAAACCTTGTTATATATATCAAGCTTCCTATCATATAGATGTAAAGGTTATGATCAACATTACCTCATTCATCATCCATCATCTGCACATAACTTGCATCCAATCGATATGGAGATTCACTTAGGTCATTCATCATCCATCATCTGCACATAAATTGAATTCCAAAATTATATCTAGTCTAAACCTTGTTATGTATATCAAGCTTCCTATCATATAGATGTAAGGGTTATGATCAACATCACCTCATTCATCATCCATAATTTGCACATAACTTGCATCCAATTAATATGGAGATTCACTTAGGTCATTCATCATCCATCATTTTCACATAACTTGCATGTTATGTGCATCCAATTGATATTCAACATGTATATAGTATTTAGAAACAAAAAATAATTTGATACAAAACATAGGTTTTAACCAATTATATATTTTTTCAATTTCATATCCATGGTCTCAAACAATGAGAGAGAAAAAACCTTTTATATTCAACATGTAAAACACAAATTAGCCATAAAAGTTTCCCATTGAAACCAAAAGTGATTTGATAAAAACATAGGTTTTAACCTAATCTAGTAAATGCCCCTACATTCAATTTCTAGAATAGATCTAATTGGAAGTTTTTCATTTTCATATCCATGGTAGTTCTATAGGCAGAGTCTGTAAAGGGCTAGGTAGCCTCTGGATCTCATCTTTTATGAAAAGTGACATATCTAGTAAATGCCCCTACAGTCAATCTCTGGAATAGATCTAAATGCCCCTACAGTCAACATGTATCTAGTATTTAGAAACAAAAAGTAATTTGATACAAAACGTAGGTTTTAACCAAGTATATAGTTTTTCATTTTCATATCCATGGTCTCAAACAATGAGAGAGAAAAAACCTTTTATATTCAATGCATGTAAAACACAAATTAGCCATATCTCTAGAATAGATCTAAATAGAAGTTTTTCATTTTCATATCCATGCTCTCAAACAATGAGGGAGAAAAAACCTTTTATATTCAACATGTAAAACACAAATTAGCCATAAAAGTTTCCCATTGAAACCATAAGTGATTTGATACAAAACATAGTTTTTAACCTAAGAGTAAATGCCCCTACAAGTCAATCAATCTCTTGAATAGTTTTAAATATAGAAGTTTTTCATTTTCATATCCATGGTCTTAAACAATGAGAGAAAAAACATTTTATATTCCATGTATGTAAAACACAAATTAGCCACATCTCTAGAATAGATCTAAATAAAAGTTTTTCATTTTCATATCCATGGTCTCAAACAATGAGAGAGAGAAAAAAACCTTTTATATTCAACATGTAAAACACAAATTATCCATAAAAGTTTCCCACTGAAACCATAATTGATTTGATACAAAACATAGGTATTAACCTAAGAGTAAATGCCCCTACAGTCAATCAATCTCTGGAATAGTTTTAAATATAATTTTTTCATTTTCATATCCATGGTCTCAAACAATGAGAGAAAAACCTTTTATATTCAATGTATGTATAAAACAAAAATTAGCCATATCTCTATAATTGATCTAAATAGAAGTTTTCCATTTTCATATCCATGGTCTCAAACAATGAGAGAGGAAAAAACCTTTTATATTCAACATGTAAAACACAAATTAGCCATAAAATTTTCCCATTGAAACCAAAAGTAATTTGATACAAAACATAGGTTTTAACCTAAGATTAAATGCCCCTACAGTCAATCAATCTCTGGAATAGTTTTAAATATAGAAGTTTTTCATTTTCATATCCATGGTCTCAAATAATGAGAGAAAAAACCTTTTATATTCCACATGTAAAACAAAAATTAGCCATAGTTCTAGAATAGATCTAAATAGAAGTTTTTCGTTTTCATATCCATGGTCTTAAACAATCGTAGAGAAAAAAACTTTTATATTCAACATGTATAATTTATCACAAAAACATAGGTTTTAACCAATTATATAGTTTTTCATTTTCATATCCATGGTCTCAAACAATGAGAGAAAAAACCTTTTATATTCAACATGTAAAACAAAAATTAGCCATTAAAGTTTCCCATTGAAACCAAAAGTGATTTGATACAAAACATAGGTTTTAACCTAATCTTGTAAATGCCCCTACATTCAATTTCTAGAATAGATCTAATTAGAAGTTTTTCATTTTCATATCCATGGTAGTTTTATAAAGTAAATTTAAAGGGCTGTGCAGCCTTTGGATCTATATTTTGAGAAAGGTGACATATCTAGTAATGCCCCCACAAATAATCGAATAGATCTAAATTCCCCAATAGTCAACATGTATATAGTATTTAGAATAAAAAGTAATTTGATACAAAACATAGGTTTTAACTAATTATATAGTTTTTCATTTTCATATCCATGGTCTCAAACAATGAGAGAGAAAAAACCTTTTATATTAAACATGTAAAACACAAATTAGCCATAAAAGTTTCCCATTGAAACCAAAAGTGATTTGGTACAAAACATATAGGTTTTAACCTAATCTAGTAAATACCCGTACATTCAATCTTTAGGATAGATCTAATTAGAAGTTTTTCATTTTCATATCCATGGTAGTTCCATAGGCGTAGTCCGTAAGTGACACGTAGCCTCCGGATCTCATCTTTTATGAAAGGTGACAAATCTTAGTAAATGACCCTACAACACTGAATAGATCTAAATGCCTCTATACAACAATATGTATATAGTATTTAGAAACAAAAAGTAATTTGATACAAAACATAGGTTTTAACCAAGTATATAGTTTTTCATTTTCATATCCATGGTCTCAAACAATGAGAGAGAAAAAACCTTTTATATTCAACATGTAAAACACAAATTACCATAATAGTTTCCCATTGAAACCAAAAGTGATTTGATACAAAACATAGGTTTTAACTTAATCTAGTAAATGCCCCTACATTCAATCTCTAGAATATATCTAATCAGAATTTTTTCATTTTCATATCCATGATAGTTCTATAGGCAGAGTCTGTAAAGGGCCTGGTAGCCTCTGGATCTCATCTTTTATGAAAAGTGACATATCTAGTAAATGCCCCTACAGTCAATCTCTGGAATAGATCTAAATCCCTCTACAGTCAACATGTATCTAGTATTTAGAAGCAAAAATTAATTTGATACAAAACATAGGTTTTAACCAAGTATATATTTTTTTCATTTTCATATCCATGGTCTCAAACAATGAGAGAGAAAAACCTTTTATTTTCAATGTATGTAAAACACAAATTAGCCATATCTCTAGAATAGATCTAAATAGAAGTTTTTCATTTTCATATCCATGGTCTCAAACAATGAGAGAGAAAAAACCTTTTATATTCAATATGTAAAACACAAATTAGCCATAAAATTTTCCCATTGAAACCATAAGTAATTTGATACAAAACATAGGTTTTAACCTAAGATTAGATGCCCCTATAAGTCAATCAATCTCTCGAATAGTTTTAAATATAGAATTTTTTCATTTTTATATCCATGGTCTCAAACAATGAGAGAAAAAACCTTTTATATTCAATGTATGTAAAACACAAATTAGCCATATCTCTAGAATAGATCTAAATAGAAGTTTTTCATTTTCATATCCATGGTCTCAAACAATGAGATAGAAAAAAACCTTTTATATTCAACATGTAAAACACTTGAATTAGCCATAAAAATTTCCCATTGAAACCATAAGTGATTTGATACAAAACATAGGTTTTAACCTAAGAGTAAATGCCCCTATAGTCAATCTCTGGAATAGTTTTAAATATAAGTTTTTCATTTTCATTTCCGTGGTCTAAAATAATGAGAGAAAAAACCTTTTATATTCAATGTATGTAAAACACAAATTAGCCATATCTCTAGAATAGATCTAAATAGAAGTTTTTCATTTTCATATCCATGGTCTCAAATAATGAGAGAGAAAAAAACCTTTTATATTCAACATGTAAAACACTTGAATTATCCAGAAAAGTTTCCCATTGAAACCATAATTGATTTGATACAAAACATAGGTTTTAACCTAAGAGTAAATGCCCCTACAAGTCAATCAATCTCTTGAATAGTTTTAAATATAGAAGTCTTTCATTTTCATATCCATGGACTCAAACAATGAGAGAAAAAACCTTTTATATTCAATGTATGTAAAACACAAATTAGCCATAGTTCTAGAATAGATCTAAATAGAAGCTTTTCGTTTTCATATCCATGGTCTTAAACAATCAGAGAGAAAAAAACCTTTTATATTCAACATGTATAATTTAATACAAAACATAGGTTTTAACCAATTATATAGTTTTTCATTTTCATATCCATGGTCTCAAACAATGAGAGAGAAAAAACCTTTTATATTCAACATGTAAAACAAAAATTAGCCATTAAAGTTTCCCATTGAAACCAAAAGTGATTTGATACAAAACATAGGTTTTAACCTAATCTAGTAAATGCCCCTACATTCAATTTCTAGAATAGATCTAATTAGAAATTTTTCATTTTCATATCCATGGTAGTTCTATAGGCAAAGTCTTTAAAGGGCCAAGTATCCTCTAGATCTCATCTTTTATGAAAGGTGACATATCTAGTAAATGCCCCTACAGTCAATCTCTGGAATAGATCTAAATGCCCCTACAGTCAACATGTATATAGTATTTAGAAACAAAAAGTAATTTGATACAAAACATAGGTTTTAACCAATTATATAGTTTTTCATTTTCATATCCATGGTCTCAAACAATGAGAGAGAAAAAACCTTTTATATTCAACACGTAAAACACAAATTAGCCATAAAAGTTTCCCATTGAAACCAAAAGTGATTTGATACAAAACATATAGGTTTTAAAACCTAATATAGTAAATGCCCCTACATTCAATCTTTAGAATAGATCTAATTAGAACTTTTTCATTTTCATATCCATGGTAGTTCTATAGGCAGAGTCTGTAAGGGACACGTAGCCTCTGGATCTCATCTTTTATGAAAGGTGACAAATCTAGTAAATTCCCCTACAGTCAATTTCTGGAATAGATCTAAATGCCCCTACAGTCAACATGTATATAGTATTTAGAAACAAAAAGTAATTTGATACAAAACATAGGTTTTAACCAAGTATATAGTTTTTCATTTTCATATCCATGGTCTCAAACAATGAGAGAGAAAAAACCTCTTATATTCAACATGTAAAACAAAAATTAGCCATAAGAGTTTCCCATTGAAACCAAAAGTGATTTGATACAAAACATATAGGTTTTAAAACCTAATCTACTAAATGCCCCTACATTCAATCTTTAGAATAGATCTAATTAGAAGTTTTTCATTTTCATATCCATGGTAGTTCTATAGGTAGAGTCTGTAAAGGGCCAGGTAGCCTCTGGATCTCATATTTTATGAAAGGTGACATATCTAGTAAATGCCCCTATAGTCAATCTCTGGAATAGATCTAAATGCCCTACAGTCAACATGTATCTAGTATTTAGAAACAAAAAGTAATTTGATACAAAACATAGTTTTTAACCAAGTATATAGTTTTTCATTTTCATATCCATGGTCTCAAACAACGAGAGAGAAAAAACCTTTTATATTCAACATGTAAAACACAAATTAGCCATAAAAGTTTCCCATTGAAACCAAAAGTGATTTGATACAAAAAATATAGGTTTTAACCTAAGAGTAAATGCCCCTACATTCAATCTCTAGAATAGATCTAATTAGAATTTTTTCATTTTCATATCCATGGTATTTCTATAGATAGAGTCTATAAAGGGCTGGGTAGCTTTTGGATCTCATCTTTTATGAAAGGTGACATATCTAGTAAATGCCCCTACAGTCAATCTCTGGAATAGATCTAAATATAAGTTTCTCATTTCTCCCATGCATTTGCAATAAATGTCAATTTAATATATATATTTTTATTGAATTTGTTTTTTTTTTAGGGATAAGAAACCCATTAAATATGGTTTAAAAATGGAAATTATGCATAGAATTTTCTTGCTATCCCAATCTAGGGAATGCAATGATTACATATGTGCTTTCCAATATTGCGACTAGCAAATTCATCCAAAGGAAAATGAATATATCGAGAAGAACAACAAACAACGAGGCATATTATATTGGATTGATAGAAGGCTTGGGAACATCGATGGAGTATGGATCAAATGGAATTGTAGTTTTCACCAATTTTGAACTTGTGTGCAACCAGATGAATGACGTATACCAAGTTAAGAAGGAAAGGCTAAAAGAACTACATGGAATAGAAAACAATATTGCTAGCCAATTTCAATTTTTTAGTATAAGGCATTGTACAAATGTGAATAAGATGTCTGCTGATTTATTGTGTGGGGCAATGCAAATTTAGGATTCATATATCAAACATGAATTAATAGATGAATTATAATTATACAGGGCAATGCCAATGCCAATGCAAAATTCATCTCTCAAAGATGAATTAGTTTTGAGACACTCTTCTTCAAAAATTCAAGATTCATCTCTCAAAGATGAATTAATTTTGAGACACTCTTTTTAAAAAATTCAAGATTCATCTCTCAAAGATGAATTAGTGTTGAGACGCTCTCCTTCAAAATTTATTGATTGACATTGTAACATATCTTGGATATGTGTGTGTTGTGTACTTATAAATGTGTCTTTTTTTTGTGTAACCAGCTCCAAAAATAGAAGAAAAAGATATCAACGCCTTAGAAATAAGCCACTTCGAGGGGGCAACCTCCAATACATTACATAAATGAAAAATTCTTGGATGATACAATTTACAAAACCTCCTTTCTATATATAGGAGTCCACGGGGCCATAATGTAATCCTAGTGGGCTACAATGTAATCCTAGCCGACCTAACAATAATAATTTAAGGGCACAATAATAAAAAAATGGGGGTTACAAGGGTACAATAATAACAATAAGGGGTTACACTAACAATAATAAGGGACTATACTAGTGATATAGGGACCTAACATGCCCCTCTCCTTCAAAAAAGTGTTGTCCTCAACGCTTGAGTAGCTCCGGGTGCTTCTGTATAAAATTCTCATCCTCCCATGTAGAATCTCCAGTGGGTAAGTTCTTCCACTTGATGAGATACTCTGAAATTGATCGATTCCGTAGCTGTCGAGTTCTTGTTTCCATGACCGCTTCAGGTTCCAATATGATTTTTCCTTCCTCATCAAGTTCTGGAAATATTGTTTGAACTGGAAGATTTTCACCCATAACCTTCTTTAAGCATGAAACATGGAAAATTGGATGCACTCGTGAAGAAGCAGGAAGCTCCAATTTGTATGCCATAGTACCAATATTTTGCAACACCTTGTAAGGACCATAGTACTTTGGCAATAATTTATTATCCTTCTTAGCTTGTTTGAGGGACATTTGTTTGTATGGTTGTAGCCGTAAAAATACCCAGTCTCCTACATCAAAACTTCTCTCGCTGCGATGTTGATCTGCCTGTTGTTTCATTTGATTTTGTGCCAAATTCAGGTTATCCTTTAAGAGTTGGAGAACTTCTTGCCGATGCTCGATGTGATCTTCCACTGCTTGAACCTTCGAATTTTCCCTTAAAGATGATGTGATGGATGGTGGATGATATCCATAAAGTGCCATAAATGGGGTCATTTTTGCTACAGTATGGAAGGAAGTGTTATACCACCATTCAGCGAGAGGTAACTACTTGACCCATTGTGTTTGTTTATCAAATACAAAACAACGAAGATATCCTTCCAAACATTTATTTACTATCTCAGTTTGACCATCAGATTGAGGATGATAAGATGAGCTATGAGCTAATTGAGTACCCAAACAAGAAAATAACTCCGTCCAAAAAATTCCCGTAAAAATGGGATCTCTATCGCTCACAATAACCCTTGGGCTTCCATGTAGCTTTTGAATTCTGTCCACAAATGTAGTAGCAACTGTACTTGCTTTAAATGGATGAGATAATGCACAAAAGTGTGCATACTTGGTAAGTCTATCAACTACCACCATGATGACATTCTTTCCTTCGGACTTAGGTAAACCCGTGATAAAATCCATTGAAATCTCCTCCCAACGTTGACTTGGAATGGATAAAGGTTGTAGAAGTCCCGAGGTCTTAATTGTTTCCACTTTATTCTGCTGGCAAACCAAACATTCCGCCACAAACTTTTGAATATCAGATTTAAGGCCATCCCAAAAAAAATCTTTCTTCACCCCGTGGTAAGTTTTTAAAAATCCTGAGTGTCCTCCTAAAGGAGAAGTGTGCAATTCCAGAAGAATCTTTTGTTTTAGTTGGGAATTCTTACAAAGATATAAGCGATCTTTGTACCACAAGGAATCATTTTTCCAACTAAATGTATCAGATGTACTAGGATCTTGCTGCAACTTTTGAATGAGTTTCCATACATCTTTGTCCTTATTCCATTCATCTCTTGCTTCGGTTATCCAATCTGGTTGGATAATAGAAATGGCACAAAGCAATGCTTCCACCTCTTCATTCTTTCTTGAGAGTGCATCTGCAACAACATTAAGCTTTCCTTTTTTGTAGATTATTTCAAAGTCATAACCCAACATCTTTGTGACTCATTTTTGCTGCTCTTCTGAAGATAGTCTTTGTTCCAAAAAGTGTTTAAGACTATCATGATCAGTTTTTACCTTGAAGTGTCTTCCCATTAGATAAGTTCGCCATTTCTTTAGTGCATGCAGTATTGCTAACATTTCCTTCTCATAAATAGGTTTCTGTAAATACTTTCCTTTGATTGGACGACTTTCAAAAGCAATGGGTCTTCCTTCCCGCATTAAAACTGCACCAATTCCATTTCCTGAGGCATCACATTCCACAATAAAGGTTTTTGTGAAGTCTGGTGTAGCTAAGACCGGTGCTAGGCACATTGCCTCTTTAAGACGTTCAAAGGCCTTAGTTGCTTCAGGAGTCCATGAAAATGCATCTTTCTTCAATAATGTTGTTAGAGGTGCCGCTATTCTCCCATAATTCTTAACAAACTTGCGATAATACCCTGTTAACCCGAGAAATCCTCGCAACTGCTTTATGGTTGTGGGGACTTTCCATTCCCTAATGGATTTAATTTTTTTAGGGTCTACTTTAACACCCTCGTGAGATACAATATGACCCAGATATTCCACCTCTTGTACTCCAAAGAAACATTTGGATGTTTTTGCATATAATTGTTTCTCCTGCAATAGTTTGAGCACCCTGTCAACGTGTTCAACATGATCCTTCCAAGACCTGTTGTAGATTAGTATATCATTAAAAAATACTAGCACAAATTTTGTAAGGAAGGGTTTGAAAATGGAATTCATCAACCCTTGAAATGTAGAAGGTGCATTGGTAAGGCCAAAAGGCATGACCAAAAATTCATAATGACCCTCATGAGTTCGAAATGTTGTTTTTGGAATATCTTCACTTTTCATTCTAATTTGATGATATCCAGAACGAAGATCCAACTTGGTAAAATAAATTGCTCCATGTAATTCATCCAATAATTCATCAATCACAGGAATGGGAAATTTATCTTTAATGGTGAGCTTATTGAGCTCCCTATAATCTGAACACATTCGCTATGATCCATCCTTCTTGTGTACAAATACTACAGGAGCAGAGAAAGAACTTTGACTAGGTTGAATTATACCCGCCTCTAACATTTCTGCAATCATACGTTCAATTTCGCTCTTTTGGACATAAGGATATCTATAAGGCCTGATGTTTGGAGGAACACTTCCTGGAATCAAATGAATAGCATGATCATGATCACGAATAGGTGGGAGTCCTTTGGGAGTTTCAAACACCTTGGAATGATTGTCCAAGACTTGTTGGAGATCTGCCGAAATAGATGATTTTGATGTCGGAACGTCTAACGAGCATAATTGTGCAATTACGCCTCATTGTTCTTTATTTAGAAGCTTTGTCATGACATTAGAGCTTATTATCCTTCCCAGCTTCCCGTCAATACCCCGTAATTCGACTTCCTTTCCTTCTGAAAAAAATTTCAAGAAAATTTCTTGAAAATTAAAAGTTACTGTCCCCAAAGATTGTAACCATTGTACTCCTAGTACAACATCAGCACCTCCCATAGGAATGGAAAGCATTGGACTAGTCAACACATATTCCCCCATGGTTAGCTTGATATTATGGCATTTTCCAGAGAAATTTATAGCTCCTCCATTTGCAACCATCACTTGACATTCTGGTGCTGGGTATAGGAAACAATTTAATTCCTTGGCTACCTTACAATGAATAAAATTATGGGTGCTACCTCAATCAATCAACACTATTACCTTTTTCTTCTTGATTTGTCCTTCTATCTTGAGAGTTTGAGGAGTGGTAATTCCTGCCAGTGCATTACATGATATGGTCGGATTCATTTCTTCCTCTTCTAGGGTTGGTTCCTGGTGTATATCCTCTTCTTGTTCATTTTCTTCTTCTTCTTCACAATATATGTAAAATAATTTCTTCTCAGCACACTTATGACCTTTAGTGTATTTTCTATCACAACTGTAGCAAAGCCCTTTTGCTCTTTTTTCTTCCAATTGTTGTGGTGTCAACTTTGTAGGTTGTGGAAATCTAGGCGTAACAACACTTCCTTCTTTATAGAATTGAGTGGTAGGCTTCCTTGTCGCCATAATTTTACATTCAACTTTTCTTGCCAACCTGAATGCCTTCTCCAATGAATCAGGTTCCAAAACACGAACTTTATGTTGGATGTTATCCTTTAGAGTACCTAAGAAGAGATCAATCCTGTGTTCCTCTGGAATATTAGTTACCCTTATATTCAATTTTTGGAAGTCCTCAATGTGCTGCCCCACTAAACCTTTTTGCTTGAGATTTATCAATTGGCTAAAGAAGGTGTTGCTCTTTGTATCCTCATAATGTGCTATCATTTCCTCCGTAAAAATTGACCAAGTGACAATTTTTTATGGGAGAAAAGCCATCGATACCATACAAATGTATTTTGTTCTAAATGTAAAGTTGCAATGCGTACCTTTTGTGTGTTTTGCACGTTATGGAGATCAAAATATTGCTCCATCTGTAGTATCCATGTTATAGGATCCTTTCCATCAAACTTCCTTATATCCATATTTGGAATATGGTGGTTCTTCCCGCCCACATTA